>CM068583.1:70564730-70869730 GCA_035048485.1 Pteria penguin
TACATATGTAGTACTTTGTCAAAAGTAAGATAATGTTTTAAGCTTTATATTTGACACCTGGTCTTCCAAACGAGAAATTTTCAGTTATATTCATGTATTTTTAAAAAAGTCTTTCATTTTCACTTCCTTTATCATCTGTCTGTATCTATACTGCTGCTTATATTGTTCTTTGTTTTAATGAAGATATTGCACATTACCGTTATTGTTCCAGGCGTTACCTACACGACAACGACCATCGCACCAGAAAGTAAGTTATAAGTCATTATACCAAATCAAATTATTATTATATCTATAAATATACATCAGCACATCTATAATATATATCTGTGTGTGCGTGTGTGTGTGTGTGTGTGTGTGGGGGGGGGGGGGGTCTATGATGTTGTGTCCTGATGAAGGGGCAAATTGTCATGAAAATATGACAACCTATATAATGTTTCAGTGCCGTCATTTCTTATACTTTTATATTTGACCTCTATTTCTGAAATGACTTGCAAAGATCTTCTGTTGATCTGACAGTCTTGAATAGCGAATGTTGCTGAAATAATATACATATATAAAGCCGGCGTGGCCTAATGGTATCGCACTCGCCTCCTGATCGTGAGGCCGTGGTTTCGAGTCCCGCTCTGGTCATGCCGGTGTTCTTTCGGACGAGACAGTAAAAACCGAGGCCCCGTGTCGTGGTATGCATGGCACGTTAAAGGTCATTCACTGCTTCGGGTGGGTTCGTTGCAAATTAAAGGTCAAAATTTGTATGATTCCGTCACCATATACGTGAAATATTCGTGGTGTGACATTAAACAAAAACCACTCAATCAATATGTATATATAATACAATATCAAAATACAGTATTTATGTATATATTTGTTTTCTTTCACAGATTGTGTTGATAAGCTTGAATGTAAAAATTACGGCAAGGCCGCTTGTACTCAATATGAACCTTGGGCACGTGATAACTGTATGAATTACTGTGGATTCTGTATAGGTAGGTCATTGTATCCACCCATCCACTGTATCATTGCAGACATCCTCTGCCGACAACCTCTGGATCATCGCCGACATCCAGATATAACTGTAATCTCGTAAATATCAATACATGTATACTATGTTGGAGGTGTTTTTCTTATGCAAAAGACCAAATTGTTCCGATTGTTCGGAACTCCCGCTCTGGGCTATATTAATCTCCCATTTTAAATGTTTACATTTGTCACAATGTTTTACTTATTTTTGACTTATTTCTCTTGTATGCTTTATGGTAAAATAGCTGGTATATTTATTTTATGTGTATGAATTCAGCAGATTTATGATGAAATTACCAATGTGGTGTCTTGTTTTAGGTAAACCAACACCCCCTCCAGCTTGTGAAGACAAGATCCCAAACTGCGCACAATACGACCGTTCATCCTGTACTGACTCTAAATACAGAGCTTGGGCGGAGGAGAACTGCCGTGCTCATTGTGCTTTCTGTAGCGGAGGAAGTCCTGGTATGTTATATGTCACACACACGTGTATCATCTGACACAGACGCATTATAAATCATGACCATCAAGCACTGACCACGCAATCAAGGACAATAATATAGAATTATACAGAGCAGTGACGTTCATCAAGTTCTGTGCTTTGCTTTTGTAAATCATAGCGCCTGTCATTTATAAACTCAACGTTTATATATTTTACAGTTGATTGATTGTTTCATTGCTTACGTTATTTTATGTGCATCTTTCAGCCGTTTTGTGGGTTATTGTGGGTTATTATGGGTTATTGTGGGTTATTGTGGGTTAACGTACATAAGTAAATATCGCAGATTTGAACACTCATGTTTTGTTTACAATCTGGAGTACTGATTTAATTCGATTGAATACAAAAATCTGATCGTTTTCCATCCCTCTTTTCTGCACAGACGTGGAAGCCAGGATCTTGTCGCCATTTGTATCTGCATTTGTGTTGCTTTCATGGACTCCGAAGATAATTAAGAGGATGACTACTTATCAACTCATAGCTCTGTGTCGTATTGTGCGCAATAAACATTATGCTATTCGAACACTCTGTTGCTTGATGTTGCTTTTGTTGCTATACATGTTCACTACCCTATGAAGACCTCGCGTATACGAGTATTTACAGTTAAATACTACACGTTCTAAAATTTGGACAAAATATTGCCTGGAGATTAAGTGGAGAAAAACATATAGAAATACATAGCCGGTGAGTATTTGGAAATGCTTTCGTTTCCTTCGGTATTTCAAATTTTATAAATCATCTTATATTTGTTTTTCAACTTTGTATTTCGCTTAAACAGATTTTGATTAAAGTATTTTTAATATTCATTTATTGTCTTTAGATTGGAGTTACCTACTCTTGTTTGCTAGTGCTGCGCGAAGAAGATCTAGACAGGCATTGGCCAGTCTAGTATTGTCTTTTACTTTTTTTTAAATAGATTGAATTTGCTTCAACATGACAATAAACAGATATTTCAATCGTGAACATGATATTGGTATCCTATGGCAGTATTAACACCTTGGCGATATTGTAGGTCATTTAGTACCGAGTCTACCACAAAGTGTCACTACCAGGTTTCCCTTCCCAACACCAGCTAGTAGCGGAGGTAATTCAACCTGCAGACAATTCATTCTTCATGTATTCAACGCTTCAACATTATTCATATGCCATGTAAACTGTTTTATTTCTTTAAGAAATAAACTGCGCCTCACTGTTTCATGTGTGTTGCTTTTTATTCATCATGTGATTTGCGCTGATGTCCATTGCTATCGACATGTTTATGCTTTATTTATGTATGTTTTTGTTTTTATTTTTCCTCTTTTTACATTCATCTCATTATAACATTAACGACTGTTTTATGTGTTTGTTGCATTTTATGTGTAGTCCATAAATTATGGTCCCGTAGAGGGTACTCAAAGTAGTAGCACTAAATGGAGAGTGTTCATTCCGTGGAGAGTACTCAGAGCAGTAGCACTTAGTTAGAATGTTCGTTCCCTAGAGAATACACAGTGTAGTAGCACTTAGTAAGAGAGTTCGTTCCGTAGAGAATACACAGAGCAGTAGCACTTAGTGAGAATGTTCGTTCCGTAGAGAATACACAGTGTAGTAGCACTTAGTGAAAGTGTTCGTTCCGTAGAAAGTACTCAAGGTAGTACCACTTAAAGAGAGTGTTCATTCCGTAGAGAGTACTCAGAGTACTAGCACTTAGCGAGAGTGTTAGTTCCGTATAGCGTACTCAGGGTAGTAGCACTTAGTGAGTGTGCTCGTTCCGCAGAGAATACACAGAGTGGTAGTACTTGGTGAGAATGTTCGTACCGTAGAGAGTATTCAGAGTAGTTGCACTTAATGAGAGTATTCATTCCGTAGAGAATACACAGTGTAGTAGCACTTAGTGAAAATGTTAACATCGCTCAGGTAACCAAATCATTTGTACTCTGTGTTCGACTTGTATACCATAATTCTACAGTGTTTCATTGCTATACTTTACACTTAGGAATCACCTATGCCTTATAGGGTAAATGAGTTGATATCATACGAGGAGGGACAAGGGTACTTTACTAAGAATGGTTTAAATAAAAAGTCTGCAAAAAAATGAAATAAATAAATTCCAACATATCTCTTACTCACCTGGTCCTGAACGGGAAATATGTTTATGCGATCCATTAAGATCCAGAAAGGTTACTGAATACTAATCAACAGGTATTCTATATTATAGGGAAAGGTTTTAATTGAATATTAAAGGAACGCTAATCCGATCTGTAAGACCGCTGAAATACTTCATATTGTAGATTACAATGTTCACGAAGAACAGAATCCGTTTCATACAAGACTTCCTATTCACCCCGCCTTTTTAATATCACATATTTAAACTTGTATAGTTCAGAAAAAAAAACCAAAATAAAAAAAAAACAAAAAAACAAAAAAAGAAAGTAAAAACCCGAAATACAAGTTTTTACGTCTTACGGCCCTGTTTGAGATAAGTAATGTAGATTTCTGATGATGATAAAGGGGATAGTAAATGTGTGGTATTTTTGTAGGATATGCAGTACCCAGTCTTCCCGGAAAGCGAGAGGTACCATGTAAGTATATACTCAATGTATGTTAAACTCATACGGCAACTGTATATGTGGTGAGATAGAAAAGTTTGAAGTCATAGTAGAACGGCCTATGTAGCCCATGCAAGTTGGCAAGTGATAAAATTTTAAATTGTAAAACCGCCACTGCAACATGTATATATGTACCACATTGACATTGTAGCAAAACGGCAGATAGCTCTACCACCAGGAGTTGATGCGTCAGGTGGTGGTCCTGTCTCCTATAAACCACCTGGCACGAAACCCCCTCCGCCAACCACTACCACTACCACGACAACCACCACCACCACTACCATGGCACCAACGACGACCACCACAGAGGCACCAACTACCACGGAAGCTCCCTCGACCACCACCACCGAGGTAACAAGTCACAGGAACAATGGGGTCCCCTTTGAGTTTAACATAATGCCCCTTTTCCGTAATGAGAAGAGGTCCAAAACATTCCGAATGTATTATTGGGTATGGCTTTGATTTTACCATAATTGATAATGCATATGTTCACAGGCCAGAAGGCTGATGATTGTATTGATCATTTTTTCTCAGGCTCATGGTCTCGTGTATTTTGGGAGAAGTTGTTTTGTGTTCGCTTTGGTATAATGATGAAGCGCAGCTACTCGCATGGAAATAGCAATAAACGGATAAAACAAGAAGAAAAGGCATGGTTTCCATTTAGTTTATGAAAAGTAAAACTTGCGAGTGCGCAATATTTCTGCTCAGTTTATTTTTTTTTTGTAAACTTCATAACTTCTCCCTTAAAAGTGACTCGCGTTAGGTTTAAGGCGGGATTTATTGTATTCGTTCTTATACGACGAGTAGTCAGTTGATTTCTTCCTTTTGTTGTCGTGGCTGATACTGTTTATTCCTAACCTTCTGGGCTATAAGTTATGTTGCTTCAAGTAATGGTAATCGAGGTGGGTACTTCATCTAAACGGGTACTTCGCCGAAATGACTTCTACCTACAGAGAGTGAAAAGTTTTATGAATTCTCGGTACTGCCAGCTAAACGATGGTATGCATCAATATATTTCTCGTATATGACTAATATCATCGTAAATATATGAATATCAGCATATATTTACAATGCTAGTCTAATTCCTTCGATGAACCGTGCTAAACAGATTCGGTTCATCAGCCCATGAACTTGAGTCATGGAAGTAGTACCCGGCGTATGGCAAATGACATGCGTAGTAATATAATATTTTAATTTTTCTCGCATTATTGAATTAATTAAATATAAGAATTTTAATAGCGAAATTAATGCATCTGTTAATTTTGAGCAATTAAAGAAATTCTCTGGACAGATAAAGTGTTTTAGCATTCTAGACACGCACTATATTGCGTGGCGGAAGTATTTTTCCACCTCAGGAAAAATTCGGTCCTTGCCAGTTTGATAACGGGGAATTTGATATTTTGTTTTCAAAAAAGAACCTTTTAAAATGCATTGTAAATATAAGGAATGATTTTCTTTTTTCCTCTAGGTTCATTGGGAATGGACTTGGGTGAGAAACAAACAAATCATTCGAGAACCGCTTCGCGGTTCACATGATTTGTTTGTTTCTCATTCAAGTTCATTTCCCATGAACCTAGAAAAAAAGACAGTCATTCCTTAAATGAATTCACTGGAGAAACCTATATAGACGAAATGCCCTGGGTCCGGCGCCATAAACTGAGAATATACTTAAGTCAAAATTTTATACTCCTCTGTTCATCAATCAATTAATAACTGGGATTTGGATTTTGTTTAGTTTTATTCTGTTGATAAATAGAATTAAATCACTTTGCACGAGAATTTATCTGAACGTTTGATAATGGAAAAAATTAAAATGAAATATTTGACTTAAGTATATTCTCAGTTTATGGCGCCGGACCCTGAAATATATTCTCACTTTAGGCAACAATCGTAGTAAAATAAGATTTTTTTCTTAACTGAAGATAAATCCCGAGGGATATATCCTATGTAAAGGCACTTGTCTCCATCATCATTGTATTATAAATTAACTCCATTAATAATAAAATTCCGTTCTCAGAAAAATCAAAGCATCACCTTGATCAAGTTTGTTATCTTGTTATCGTTCGTCTCACTGTACAGCTATGTCTTTACGCTTGCAGGCCCCAACAACAACACCTGAACCGACAACAACACCTGAACCGACAACTACCACCACAACTCCCGCTCCAACTACTAAACCACCAAAGAAAGAGTGCCACTACCCATTACCTCCTGGATCAGAACCCATCGACTGTGAGTAGTTCTCACTGAATGCATAAGAAAGCTTCATTCAGGATCATGTATCATCATATCGAAAAGCAATGAAATTTTCTACAAAAAAGTACGAAAAAAAAAGAAAGCATTCTTCATGTAGGATATTGCCATTTTCCAAGCGTCTTCACATTTCGAAACCCAAGCATTTCCTTAATGGTATCGTTATACCCAGGTGTTCATAATAATGGCATTGGTGTCATGTTATCGTTATACCCAGGTGTTCATAAAAACGACATTGGTGTCATGGTATCGTTATACCCAGGTATTCATAATAACGATATTGGTATCATTTTATCGCTATACCCAGGTGTTCATAAAAACGACATTGGTGTCATGTTATCGCTATACCCAGGTGTTCATAAAAACGACATTGGTGTCATGTTATCGTTATACCCAGGTGTTCATAATAACGACATTGGTGTCATGGTATCGTTATACCAAGGTGGTCATAATAAGGTATTGGTGTCATATTATCGTTATACCCAGGCCTTCATAATAACGACATTGGTGTCATGGTATCGCTGTAGATAGTTTTCGAATTTTACTGGAATTATTTTCTTTGTCTATTATTTTGAAGGTGAAGGTGGAGTTTTTGCATAGTATCCAGGCCGGTTTTTTTTCTAATGTTTGTTTGAGAAACCTGTCTATTTTTCACTCCTTTGACATCTTACTACTGTTCAATAGTTTAGATATTGTACAGGAATTGCAAAATTTCAAGAAACATCATTAGTTTGGAGTAATCCCTTACATATATCCGTTAATTTATGTACAAATATTATGATGACTTTCATGTTACGATATCGCTATCCCCAGGCGTTATTGTCATGATGGAGTTGATGCCGTGATATCGCCATCATCAGGCGTTATTGTCATGATGGCATTGATGTCATTAAATCGCTAGCCCCATGCGTTATTGTCATGATGGAGTTAATGTCGTGATATCGCTATCCCCAGGCGTTATTGTCATGATGGCGTTATTGTCGTGATGTCGCCATCATCAGGCGTTATTGTCATGATGGCATTGATGTCATTTTATGTTATACCTTAGTCGTTGATGCCATGATGGTGTTGATGTAATTTTATGTTATATACCTTAGTCGTTGATGCCATGATGGTGTTGATGTCATTTTATGTTATACTCTAGTCGTTGATGCCATGATGGTGATGTAATTTTATGTTATATACCCTAGTCGTTGATGCCATGATGGTGTTGAGGTCATATTATGTTATACCCTAGTCGTTGATGCCATGATGGTGTTGATGTCATTTTATGTTATACTCTAGTCGTTGATGCCATGATGGTGTTGATGTCATTTTATGTTATACCCTAATCGTTGATGCCATGATGGTGTTGATGTCATTTTATGTTATATCCCAGTCGTTGATGTCATGTTGGTGTTGATGTCATTTTATGTTATACCCTAGTCGTTGATGCCATGATGGAGTTGATGCCATGATGATGTTGATGTCATTTTATGTTATATCGCAGTCGTTGATGCCATGATGGTGTTGATGTCATTTTATGTTATACCCTAGTCGTTGATGTCATGATGGAGTTGATGCCATGATGGTGTTGATGTCATTTTATGTTATATCGCAGTCGTTGATGCCATGATGGTGTTGATGTCATTTTATGTTATACCCTAATCGTTGATGCCATGATGGTGTTGATGTCATTTAATGTTATACCCTAGTCGTTGATGCCATGATGGTGTTGATGTCATTTTATGTAATACCATAGTCGTTGATGTCATGATGGCTTTGATGTCATTTTATGTTATACCCTAGTCATTGATGCCATGATGGTGTTGATGTCATTTTATGTTATACCCTAGTCGTTGATGTCATGATGGTGTTGATGTCATTTTATGTTATACCTTAGTCGTTGATGTCATGATGGTGTTGATGTCATTTTATGTTATACAGTAGTCGTTGATGTCATGATGGTGTTGATGCCATTTTATGTTATACCTTAGTCGTTGATGTCATTTTATGTTATAACCCAGTCGTTGATGTCATGATGGTGTTGATGTTATTTTATGTTATACCCTAGTCGTTGATGTCATGATGGTGTTAATGTCATTTTATGCTATACCCTAGTCGTTGATGCCATGATGGTGTTGATGCCATGTTGATATTGAGGTCATTTTATGCAATACCCTAGTCGTTGATGCCATGATGGTGTTGATGTGATGTTGTGTTATACCCTAGTCGTTGATGTCATGATGGTGTTGATGTCATTTTATGTTATACCCTGGTCGTTGATGTCATGATGGTGCCGATGTCATTTATTGAATGTTATACCCTAGTCGTTGATGTCATGATGGAGTTGATGTCATGATGGTGTTGATGTCATTTTATGTTATATCCCAGTCGTTGATGTCATGATGGTGTTAATGTCATTTTATGTTATACCCTAGTCGTTGATGCCATGATGGTGTTAATGTCATTTTATGTCATACCCTAGTCATTGATGTCATGATGGTGTTGATGCCATGTTGGTATTGATGTCATTTTATGTTATACCCTAATCATTGATGCTATGATGGTGTTGATGTCATTTAATGTTATATCCTAGTCGTTGATGTCATGATGGTGTTGATGTCATGATGGTGTTGATGTCATTTATTTTTATAGTATTTTAAAATTGTTTTATATATTTCGTAGATCCTAATCCAAGCTATGGTCATCCCAGTGGACCAGACTGTGAGTATACATATAGCCTGTTTATCAATGTTCCTATCCGTGTCTTTCAATATATACAGATATACGAATGTCAGTAAACTACGTCTGAACCTTTGTAAATAGACATGTCGACTGTAAATGGTGCACATTTAACCTAATTCAAATATATAAATATTTAGATTTTAAAAGGTTATTGACAAAATTGATATGAAAATCAATACTTAAATGTGTTATTGAATATTAGAAAGTATGCCCGCCCTCGGTTTTTGAACAAAATCGGATCATAAAAACACTGTATTCGTTTCAGGTGAAACGAAACCGACAGAGAAGCCACCAGAGACAAGTAAGTATGTTATACATTGTGACGGCATTTTGACGGCATTTTAACGGCATTATAACGGCATTGTGACAGAATTATGTAAACTCAACATCTGGACATGTTCTACGTCTCTAAATCTGACCAATGACGTATTGCTGCACAGTACTTAATAAATTTCAACTCATTATTAATTACGAGTTTTTGTCTTAATAGCGCTTGCTCCTGCAACAACAATGGCCCCTGTATCAGCTCCTACCACTGAAATGCCAGGAACAAGTAAGTCATGCCTACCACATCCCTTCATGAGGTGTAATGATCATTATACTGGTAACTGTTGCCGGTAAAACACCAGTCGTAATATCAGATATAACAGTCGATACACCTGTAAAGGGCAGGTAATTTACAGTTTCAAATTAACGACTTATAATGGTGAAAAAGTTTATGCCGCCACCCATCAGATTAAGAAGTGATGTGCCTATCAAAGGTTATCAGACGATATATGACTAAATCACCCTAATACAAGGTTAACGACTGATGTCGAAGGTGATCTAGTCATCCCAATATCAAATAAACCAGTTGTGAACCGTGACTTTCCTTTTAGATATAATGTGGGTACATTGTAGTCGAAATTACATATACAGGTACAAATGTACTTTTTCTGTAACATTTCAGATTCTACTACTGACAGTACTACAGATAGAAATAACACAAGTACGGACATAGTACCAACAGATAATATGACTACTGCAGTACCCAACACTTCAGCCCAGCCTATTGACACAAATCAAACCACCACAGACAATACTACAGATATCAATACTACAATGGGTCCTACTGACATGCCAGTCTCTACAATGGGTCCTACTGACATGCCAGTCTCTACAATGGGATCTACTGATATGCCAATCTCTACAATGGGTCCTACTGACATGCCAGTCTCTACAATGGGTCCTACCGACTCTTCCCTATCTACAATGGGTCCTACTAGCGGTGTTGATACAACACCAAATGTGGGCAATACAGATTCTTCTGCCACACCTAGTGTCACTGATAGCCCTACCACTGATGGTACAGACTCGAATGGCACTACAATAGATATAATACCATGTGGCAGTGAGCCTGGAAAATGTACCCCAGGTAAGTACAATCACGTGGCAATGAGTCTGAAAAGTGTACCCCAGGTATGTACAATCACGTGGCAGTGGGTCTGAAAAGTGTACCCCAGGTATGTACAATCACGTGGCAATGGGTCTGAAAAGTGTACCCCAGGTATGTACAATCACGTGGCAATGGGTCTGAAAAGTGTACCCCTGGTATGTAGTATCACGTAGCAGTGAGCACGAAAATTGTGTCCCAGGTATATAGAATCACGTGGCAATGAACCAGGAAAATGTACCCCATGTATGTAGAATCACTTGGCAATGAACCTGGAAAATGTACCCCAGATATGTAGAATCACGTGGCAGTGAGTCTGAAAAATGTACCCCAGGTATGTAGAATCTCGTGGCAGTGCTTCTTGAAAATGTACCGCAGGTATGTAGAATCACGTGGCAGTGAATTTATTGTTGCACTTTCTTATTTGTCACTTTGAGGCATGGCAGCTTTTATATCACTTTTATGGTAGCGGTACTTGCCTGGAGCTATGATTTACCAGCTCCAAGTATTAACAGTTCTAATAGATACCAACGTTCACCGTGACCCGATTTTACTGCCTAATTGGACGGAGAGAACACCGAGGAAATTAAGGCAGGATTGGATGGGGAGAACACCGAGGAAACTAAGGCAGGATTAGACGGAGAGAATACCGAGGAAACTAGGCCAGGATTGGACGGAGAGAACACCGAGGACACTAAGGCAGGATTGGACGGAGAGAACACAGAGGGAACTAAGGCAGGATTGGACGGAGAGAACACAGAGGGAACTAAGGCAGGGTTGGACGGAGAGAACACAGAGGAAACTAAGGCAGGATTGGACGGAGAGATCATCGAGGAAACTAAGGCAGGATTGGACGGAGAGAACACCGAGGAAACTAAGACAGGATTGGATGGAGAGAACACCGAGGAAACTAAGAAGGATAGAACACAGAGGAAACTAAGGCAGGATTGGACGGAGAGAATACCGAGGAAACTAAGGCAGGATTGGACGGAGAGAACACCGAGGAAACTAAGGCAGGATTGGATGGAGAGAACACCGAGGAAACTAAGGCAGAATTGGATGGAGAGAACACCGAGGAAACTAAGGCAAGATTGTACGGAGAGAACACCGAGGAAACTAAGGCAGGATTAGATGGAGAGAATACCGAGGAAACTAAGAAGGATAGAACACAGAGGAAACTAAGGCAGGATTGGACGGAGAGAATACCGAAGAAACTAAGGCAGGATTGGACGGAGAGAACACAGAGGAAACTAAGGCAGGATTGGATGGAGAGAACACCGAGGAAACTAAGGCAGGATTGTACGGAGAGAACACCGAGGAAACTAAGGCAGGATTAGATGGAGAGAATACCGAGGAAACTAGGCCAGGATTGGATGGAGAGAACAAATATATATATATATATATATATATATATATATATATATATATATATATATATATATATATATATGATAATAGATAACATTAGGCACTGTAAAATGTTTTGTATAAATTCAAGGACGTTTAACCATATTACAAAAAATTCATTGGTTGAGACAGTGGGTTTGCTTTGCAGAAATAGTATCTGATATATAAACTTGCTTGCACAAACAGTATCTGATATATAAACTTGCTTGCACAAACAGTATCTGATATATAAATTTGCTTGCACAAACAGTATCTGATATATAAACTTGCTTGCACAAACAGTATCTGATATAAAAAAAACCTTGCTTGCATCATTCAGCGGCATCGCCATCAACGACGGGGCCCACCACTGTGCCATCAGCAACAACCATGGGTAAATATGCTTATAAACATGGATTAAAATATCTTCCCTGACGATTTCATTTACCTATGGTAATAACTTCTGATATAGTTTCTATCCTCTTATGATTTCATTTACCTACTAAGTTCAATAGCTTCTGATAGAGTTTCTTTCCTCTGATGATTTCATTTTACCTACTAAGCACAATAACTTCTGATAGAGTTTCCTTTCCTTTGACGATTTCATTAAACTATTAAGTATAGTTACTTCTGATAGAGTTTCTTTCCCCTGATGATTTCACTAACCTATTAGGTACAGTAACTTCTCATAGAGCCTTTTACCTCTATTTCCCTAACCTATTAGGTACAAGAAGCATCGACCAGGGAGGATGTGCTCTTTTTTCATTTTGATTTTGGCTGATCATGTATCACAATAGAAAATTAACTTCCGCTCCCTAGAAGGAAGCTAAAAATAGATAATACATGGTCTGGTTCTCACATCTGGTTCGCTTTCTATACATATGAACTTTTGAATATTACTAGACCTATAAGTATATTACGATGTGTGATCGTAGGGGGCCAGGTAGCGCAGTCGGTAGCGCGCTCGCTTCTCACCAATGCGACATGGGTTCCGTTCCCAATGTGGTACATGAGATGGTGGGGCTGTCACCAACCTGGCTTCGTGGGTTTTCTCCGGGTACTCCGGTTTCCTCCCACACAAACGACACTCTTACGTCAAGATCCGTGCCAACGAGCAAGATTTATATAAGTTGTTAACTTGTTTCTTAATCGTTGTAAAATAAATAAAGTTTAAATTATATTACGATATCAGTTTTCAATACTGAAGTATTTTTCTTTCTCTAAAGTGCCACAGTCAACCGATGGCAACGGAAGCCAAGAAACTACAGCTCCAAGTGTCGTGACAACCGACGGAAATAACAGTCCAACTACTATGGCCCCAGTGGTAACAACCGACGCGCCATCTAGCGGTAATCCCCCGGATATCAGTACACCAGTACCAACGGGTGATTATTAAACTGATAATGTAGACGTCTAAAATATTATCAAACACTTTTTATATTTATATGAATTGAATATAGTATGAAGAGTTAACAAGTATCTATAACGTTGATTAATAGCTTACGTAATGTCGAATATTTGATGTAATTTTTTCACTCAAAATGTGCATGGTACATATATGTCCGCTTCTCTGTGTGATATGTAACGTGCTTTTGCGTTTTGATCAATGTCCATCGAGTTGGTTTTGTCGCATGCTTTCTGATGCTGTGTTTTATCTGCTTACATTAAGATACTATTAGCACTAGTTTGGCGATACCGACAAAGTCTCCAACAAAGACTGTTGCCTCTTTTTCTTCTACAATGTCCACGAATCCTGTCGTACCAACCAAACCAAATGCGTCAGTTGGTACGCCTTCCTCTGTCTCTGTCTCATCAAATGGCATGTCTTCCGCTTCTATGCCGTCTGCAGGTATGTCGTCTGCTTCATTTTCTTCAATGTCTTCTGTCATGCCAGTAGTATCTTCCTCCTCCGTCGATATGTCGTCTGTTCAGTCCACAATTGTTGGTATGACAACTGATCTAAATCCCCCTCAAACAGCCTCCTCTCAGGGCGTCCCAACAAAAATGCCGAAGCCAACAAAATCAACTGATGTCAGTCAACAAACAGATGTACCCACAAAGCCAAGTAATCCCTCAGGTACAACAGCCGGAAGTGGTTCAGCTACCGGAAGTGGTTCCTCTGGTGGAAGTGGTACAGCTACCGGAAGTGGTTCCTCTGGTGGAAGTGGTACCACTGCTCCAAGTGTTGATTTGACAACAAATCCAGGTATTTAAATTACGTAGTGGCCTGAATTAATCTAGACATTAGTCCTGTGTCTTTCCCCACAATCATATCAGACTCATTCCGCACAATAATGTTAGACTCTTACCGCACAATAATGTTAGACTCTTTCCGCACAATAATGTTAGACACTTTCCGCACAATAATGTTAGACCCTTTCCGCACAATAATGTTAGACACGTTCATCACAATTATGTTAGACTTTCCTCACAATGTAAGTCGTTTTCCGAGTTTTCGCTCTCAGTTTGAAATCCATAATATTACCATAAAAGCATGTGACTATGGACAATAAACAATGTTTCAAATATTTCAGTCATTACAAATCAAAGAGTAAAATTTTCTAGTTTTGTTTGAGTAGATATCACCGTTTTCTCTATGACTTGTCCACTTGTAAGCGTTTTGTTTCAGTTAACCTTAATGAAATTCATTGTCCTGTACTTGCAGAAAAATTCATCACTTTAAATTTAAGATTTGGTTATATAAGAAAGAAAACTCGGAATTGGCCTATGGAACTTATTGCAGATTTTCTGGTCTTTAGTATATATCAATCACCAACTTTACCATGCTTTATAATATCTATTGCCATGGAGTTTTTGATATAAGTGTGGCCGAGTGTGCTTCTTTGTCCAAATATTGCCTGGCTTTAAAGACATGTAGTATCAGCTTAATACCTAGTGATAAGAGATAGACTACAATACTTATATCTGTACAGCTTAATACCTAGTGATAAGAGATAGCCTACAATACTTATATCTGTACAGCTTAATACCTAGTGATAAGAGATAGCCTACAATACTTATATCTGTACAGCTTAATACCTAGTGATAAGAGATAGCCTACAATACTTACATCTGTACAGCTTAATGCCTAGTGATAAGAGATAGACTACAATACTTATATCTGTACAGCTTAATACCTAGTGATAAGAGATAGACTACAATACTTATATCTGTACAGCTTAATACCTAGTGATAAGTGATAGTCTACAATACTTATATCTGTACAGCTTAATACCTAGTGATAAGAGATAGCCTACAATACTTATATCTATACAGCTTAATACCTAGTGATAAGAGATAGCCTACAATACTTATATCTGTACAGCTTAATACCTAGTGATAAGTGATAGTCTACAATACTTATATCTGTACAGCTTAATACCTAGTGATAAGAGATAGACTACAATACTTATATCTGTACAGCTTAATACCTGGTGATAAGAGATAGCCTACAATACTTATATCTGTACAGCTTAATACCTAGTGATAAGTGATAGTCTACAATACTTATATCTGTACAGCTTAATACCTAGTGATAAGAGATAGCCTACAATACTTATATCTATACAGCTTAATACCTAGTGATAAGAGATAGCCTACAATACTTATATCTGTACAGCTTAATACCTAGTGATAAGTGATAGTCTACAATACTTATATCTGTACAGCTTAATACCTAGTGATAAGAGATAGCCTACAATACTTATATCTGTACAGCTTAATACCTGGTGATAAGAGATAGTCTACAATACTTATATCTGTACAGCTTAATACCTAGTGATAAGTGATAGACTACAATACTTATATCTGTACAGCTTAATACCTAGTGATAAGAGATAGACTACAATACTTATATCTGTACAGCTTAATACCTAGTGATAAGAGATAGCCTACAATACTTATATCTGTACAGCTTAATATCTGTACAGCTTAATACCTAGTGATAAGAGATAGCCTACAATACTTATATCTGTACAGCTTAATACCTGGTGATAAGAGATAGCCTACAATACTTATATCTATACAGCTTAATACCTAGTGATAAGAGATAGACTACAATACTTATATCTGTACAGCTTAATACCTAGTGATAAGAGATAGCCTACAATACTTATATCTGTACAGCTTAATACCTAGTGATAAGAGATAGCCTACAATACTTATATCTGTACAGCTTAATACCTAGTGATAAGAGATAGACTACAATACTTATATCTGTACTGCAGTCTGTAAACTAATAATGAAGGAGGAAGGAAATGTATATGTTACTGCAATCATCTCATTGGTAATGCTTATACAAATCAAATCTGTTTTTCTCTAGCTACGACTTCAGAATTGTTGCCACCCGCTGTAACTGGACAGTATGTAGAGTCATGTAAGTGAGATGATATGTATATGATTGGATTACTTTTAGGTACAGATGTCCCGTCTATCACCAACACTACATACGTGGAAAACAGTGAGTTACACATTGCTTTAAAGCATCAACCTTAGATGTCACGTGGTATTCATGGCACGTTAATCGTAGATTACACCTAGTGTTTTGTCACGTAATATTCATTACATCTTAGTCGTAGATTACATGTCACGTCTTGTCACGTAGTATTTATGACACCTAAATAGTAGATTACACGTCTTGTTTTGTCATGTAGTATTCATTACATCGTAGTCGTAGATTACATGTCACGTAGTATTTATGACACCTAAATCGTAGATTACACGTCTTGTTTTGTCATGAAGTATTTATTACACCTTAGTCGCAGATTACATGTCACGTCTTGTCACGTAGTATTTATGACACCTAAATCGTAGATTACACGTCTTGTTTTGTCATGAAGTATTTATTACACCTTAGTCGTAGATTACATGACACGTCTTGTTACGTACATGTAGTATTCATGACACCTAAATCGTAGATTACACTTCATGTTTTGTCACGTAGAATCCATTACATCTCAGTCGTAGATTACATGTCACGTCTTATCACACAGTATTTAAATCGTAGATAATTCCCCATGTTTTGTTACAATATTCATAATATTTTAATCCCTTTTTTGCTCATTCATTGTTGTTACCTAGAATACACAGTCATTTGTCGCTATGGCTTTCATGACATTTTAGTCGTAGATTACTCCTTACTTGTCGCTATGACATTCATGACATCTTAGACGTAAATTACTCCTTACTTGTCTCTATGGCTTTCATGACATTTTAGTCATAGATTTTTCCTTACTTGTCGCTATGACTTTCATGATATTTTAGTCGTACATTACTCCTTACTTGTCTCTATGACATCATAGATAGGCTGAATGCAACGAGTATTTGTGACAACTAAAAAACTTTTACCAATAAGGTTTTTGTAGCAAACTTCTGTACTAAGAAAAATCTATACTATATTTTGCTTTGTTTTTGTATATTTTTGTTTTAGGTATTTTAGGTATAGTAAAGTACCGAATCGATTAAAGTGCATAGTAAGTAATTGTAACATTGCAACGACCTGGTGTTAACAATACCATGTTTATTACTGCAGCTAACTGCACAGACGACCTGGTGTTAACAATACCATGTTTATTACTGCAGCTAACTGCACAGACGACCTGGTGTTAACACTACCATGTTTATTAATGCAGCTAACTGCACAGACGACCTGGTGTTAGCAATACTATGTCTATTACTGCAGCTAACTGCACAGACGACCTGGTGTTAACACTACCATGTTTATTACTGCAGCTAACTGCACAGACGACCTGGTGTTAACAATACTATGTTTATTACTGCAGCTAACTGCACAGACGACCTGGTGTTAACACTACCATGTTTATTAATGCAGCTAACTGCACAGACGACCTGGTGTTAACAATACTATGTTTATTACTGCAGCTAACTGCACAGACGACCCTAAAGTGGATTGTCGTCTATATAACGCTACTATGATCTGCGCAGAGGACAGTATTTACCGTCCTTGGACCCTACAACATTGTAAAGCATACTGCGGACTCGGAAACTGCACAAGTAATATGCCTTCCTTCATACTATTCCACTAGATCACACACGATATGTAAAAATGCTACGATACACTTAAAATATTATATATGTCTTGCTAAATACATAATATATTCATAGATCTAGTTATGTAAGTTTTCAATTCTATAATTAATCATTTCAAAGTAAAGAAATGGGGAACATCACATTATTTAAGTTTATCAAAATACACACTTTCACTTAATGATACATATGTACAAGATATAAATAGGACCAAGTTTAATAGTATATATTCTTCTACAATAATAAAAAAAAATCAAAACTAAATCGTCAGAATGAGAGGTTTGATGGGTGGGAGTTACATATATATGATTGATAGGAGCTTCCTCTACACAGGCAGTCAAACAATTAACTATAACTATCTGTTTTTTGCAGAACCTACTTTGGGACCTTGTATAGACGAAATCAATAACTGTGATGAATACCAAGCAGATATGTGTACAAATCATTTCTTCTTACTCTTCCGCGAAAAGAACTGCAGGAAATTCTGTGGTATATGTGATCAGTAAGTAGCTAGTAGGTTTTCAGAGGGTGAATTTTTTATCAATATATATATATATATATATATATATATATATATATATCCTATACATAACACTACCATATCTGTCTTTATAACCTGTACATAACACTACCATATCTATATTTATAACCTATAAATAACACTACCATATCTATATTTATAACCTGTAAATAACACTACCATATCTATGTTTATAACATATAAATAACACTTACATATCTCTGTTTATAACTTATAAATAACACTACCATATCTATGTTTATAACCTATACATAACACTACCATATCTGTCTTTATAACCTGTACATAACACTACCATATCTATATTTATAACCTATAAATAACATTACTATATCTATGTTTATAACCTATAAATAACACTACCATATCTATGTTTATAACTTATAAATAACACTACCATATCTATGTTTATAACCTATACATAACAATACCATATCTATGTTTATAACTTATAAATAACACTACCATATCTATGTTTATAACTTATAAATAACACTACCATATCTATGTTTATAACCTATAAATAACACTACCATATCTATGTTTATAACCTATACATAACAATACCATAACTATGTTTATAACCTATAAATAACACTACCATATCTATGTTTATAACCTATAAATAACACTACCATATCTATGTTTATAACCTATACATAACACTACCATATCTGTCTTTATAACCTGTACATAACACTACCATATCTATGTTTATAACTTATAAATAACACTAACATATCTATGTTTATAACTTATAAATAACACTACCATATCTATGTTTATAACCTATAAATAATACTACCATATCTATGTTTATAACCTATACATAACAATACCATATCTATGTTTATAACCTATAAATAACACTACCATATCTATATTTATAACCTATAAATAACACTACCATATCTATGTTTATAACCTATAAATAACACTACCATATCTATGTTTATAACCTATCAATAACACTACGATATCTATGTTTATAACCTATCAATAACACTACCATATCTATTTTTATAACCTATAAATAACACTACCATAACTATGTTTATAACCTATAAATAACACTAACATATCTATGTTTATAACCTATACATAATACTACCATATCTATGTTTATAACCTATACATAACAATACCATATCTATGTTTATAACCTATAAATAACACTACCATATCTATGTTTATAACCTATAAATAACACTACCATATCTATGTTTATAACTTATAAATAACACTCAATATCTCTGTTTATAACCTATACATAACACTACCATATCTATGTTTATAACCTATAAATAACACTACCATATCTATGTTTATAACCTATATATAACACTAACATATCTATGTTTATAACCTATATATAACACTACCATATCTCTGTTTATAACCTATAAATAACATTACCATATCTATGTTTATAACCTATACATAACAATACCATATCTATGTTTATAACCTATAGATAACACTACCATATCTATTTTTATAACCTAGAAATAACACTACCATACCTATGTTTATAACCTATAAATAACACTACCATATCTATGTTTATAACCTATAAATAACACTACCATATCTATATTTATAACCTATAAATAACACTACCATATCTATGTTTATAACCTATAAATAACACTACCATATCTATGTTTATAACTTATAAATAACACTTACATATCTCTGTTTATAACTTATAAATAACACTACCATATCTATGTTTATAACCTATACATAACACTACCATATCTGTCTTTATAACCTGTACATAACACTACCATATCTATATTTATAACCTATAAATAACATTACTATATCTATGTTTATAACCTATAAATAACACTACCATATCTATGTTTATAACTTATAAATAACACTACCATATCTATGTTTATAACCTATACATAACAATACCATATCTATGTTTATAACCTATAAATAACACTACCATATCTATGTTTATAACTTATAAATAACACTACCATATCTATGTTTATAACCTATAAATAACACTACCATATCTATGTTTATAACCTATACATAACAATACCATAACTATGTTTATAACCTATAAATAACACTACCATATCTATGTTTATAACCTATAAATAACACTACCATATCTATGTTTATAACCTATACATAACACTACCATATCTGTCTTTATAACCTGTACATAACACTACCATATCTATGTTTATAACTTATAAATAACACTAACATATCTATGTTTATAACTTATAAATAACACTACCATATCTATGTTTATAACCTATAAATAATACTACCATATCTATGTTTATAACCTATACATAACAATACCATATCTATGTTTATAACCTATAAATAACACTACCATATCTATATTTATAACCTATAAATAACACTACCATATCTATGTTTATAACCTATAAATAACACTACCATATCTATGTTTATAACCTATCAATAACACTACCATATCTATGTTTATAACCTATCAATAACACTACCATATCTATTTTTATAACCTATAAATAACACTACCATAACTATGTTTATAACCTATAGATAACACTAACATATCTATGTTTATAACCTATACATAATACTACCATATCTATGTTTATAACCTATACATAACAATACCATATCTATGTTTATAACCTATAAATAACACTACCATATCTATGTTTATAACCTATAAATAACACTACCATATCTATGTTTATAACTTATAAATAACACTTACATATCTCTGTTTATAACCTATACATAACACTACCATATCTATGTTTATAACCTATAAATAACACTACCATATCTATGTTTATAACCTATATATAACACTAACATATCTATGTTTATAACCTATATATAACACTACCATATCTCTGTTTATAACCTATAAATAACATTACCATATCTATGTTTATAACCTATACATAACAATACCATATCTATGTTTATAACCTATAGATAACACTACCATATCTATTTTTATAACCTAGAAATAACACTACCATACCTATGTTTATAACCTATAAATAACACTGCCATATCTATGTTTATAACCTATAAATAACACTACCATATCTATATTTAAACCTATAAATAACACTACCATATCTATGTTTATAACCTATAAATAACACTACCATATCTATGTTTATTACTTATAAATAACACTTACATATCTCTGTTTATAACCTATACATAACACTACCATATCTGTGTTTATAACCTATAAATAACACTACCATATCTGTATTTATAACCTATCAATAACACTACGATATCTATGTTTAAAACCTATACATAACAATACCATACCTATGTTTATAACCTATAAATAACACTACCATATCTATGTTTATAACCTATACATAACAATACCATATCTATGTTTATAACCTATACATAACAATACCATATCTATGTTTATAACCTATACATAACACTACTATAACTATGTTTATAACCTATAAATAACACTACCATATCTATGTTTATAACCTATACATAACACTGCCATATCTATGTTTATAACCTATACATAACACTACCATATCTATGTTTATAACCTATAAATAACACTACCATATCTATTTTTATAACCTATAAATAACACTACCATAACTATGTTTATAACCTATAAATAACACTAACATATCTATGTTTATAACCTATACATAACACTACCATATCTATGTTTATAACCTATACATAACACTACCATATCTATGTTTATAACCTATATATAACACTACTATAACTATGTTTATAACCTATAAATAACACTAACATATCTATGTTTATAACCTATAAATAACACTACCATAACTATGTTTATAACCTATTAATAACACTACCATATCTATATTTATAACCTATAAATAACACTACCATATCTATGTTTATAACTTATATATAACACTACCATATCTATGTTTATAACCTATAAATAACACTACCATATCTATGTTTATAACCTATACATAACACTACCATATCTATGTTTATAACTTATATATAACACTACCATATCTATGTTTATAACCTATAAATAACACTACCATATCTATGTTTATAACCTATACATAACACTACCATATCTGTCTTTATAACCTGTAAATAACACTACCATATCTCTGTTTATAACCTATACATAACACTACCATATCTATGTTTATAACCTAAACATAACACTACCATATCCATGTTTATAACCTATAAATAACACTACCATATCTATGTTTATAACCTATACATAACACTACCATATCTATATTTATAACCTATATATAACACTACGATATCTATGTTTATAACCTATATATAACACTACCATATCTATGTTATAACTTGTACATAACACTACCATATCTTTGTTTATAACCTATAAATAACCCTACCATATATACATGTATGTATATAACCTATACCAATATTGTCAAGGTGTTTCTGAAACATGTTTCTGTAAATGTTATTACAAGATTTATATGAGTCGAATAAATAAATAAATAAATAATGACAAACAAACAAATAAATCCATTTAAAAGAAATGATAAATAAATCATGTGATTGGTAAGTATAAATGTAGTTGATATATCATCAGCTGTCTTTGATCATCCAGCCGACTAAGTATAGGGCATTTTCACTCATACTCTACATTGCTTGTTTTGCAGGTCTTAAAGTCAGATTTGGCGTAACAGACAGGTTTTACCTATAGTTATTAATACACATATATATATATACATACAAAGTGTGGAGAGCTTCTCATTTATCAATATTCATCAAGTTCTATCGATCGTCAGTTGGTATATCATGTAATAAACATACACAACGTACCCATATTGTTTTGTCTTTTATCTTAAACTAGTTTGTTTATCGAAAGTTTTCGAATGCATAAAATTGATCTATAGCGAATATTTGTGCATAATTCTCCAAACGAGAAATGTTTTTTTTTTAGCTCACCTGAGCCAAAGGCTCAAGTGAGCTATAGTCATAGTGCGCCGTCCGTCGTCGTTGTTAACTTTTTCGACTTCTTCTCTGGAACTACATTGCAGATTTGGATCAAACTTTGTGTAAATGATGTACTCAAGGTCCCCTACTAATATTGTGTTTGGGATCCAGATTCCCTCGGGGGTTGATCCAGGGCGGGACCAAAAGTGCCCAAAAGGGTACCCCTCTTCAAACATCTTCTTCTCCAGAACCAGTATATAAATGGGGAAACTAATTGCATTTCAACAATCTATAAAGATGGGTTTTTAAAAATTGTGTTCGGGGTTAAGATCCGTCAAATAGAAATTTACGCTTTTGACGTGTTTCTGGACTTAGTCATTTCAATGAAGAAAAGTGTCATGTTTTTCAGTTAATTGATATTGATGATTTCTTAATGACTATTTTGATCATAATTGTGGTAAGGAATATTATTGTGAAAGAATTTTGTCATTATCTCAATTTTGGGATTTTTTATGAATTTTTTAAGACTTCCAAAAAAAAGGGGGGGGGGGGGGGGAGTTGGCCATTTTTCACATTTTCAACTTTTTCTACAAAACTGTTTGAAGGATTTTAATAAATCTTGGTAGAAATAAGTCACTTATGATCCTCTTCAAATTCTCTTGTTTTCGTCCAGACCTCTTTACAGCTGGCGCCACCATAGTTAAAAGTAGGTTACAAAAGAGTTCCCTCCTTTAACAATATTCTTTTTCATACGGGCTGAATACAGAGACAAACAGAATGCATAGAAATGATCTAGAGGGATGAGTGAAGACGTATTGTCATTTTGGTTCCCTTCCAAAATCAAATTTTTGAATTTTTTTTCGACATTTCTTTGGACTTGGTGATTCAATGCAGAAAAAAAAGTGTAATATTTCCTAGTTAATTGATAATGATGATTTCTTATGGACTATTGTGATCATAATTATGGTAAGGATTGTTACTTTGAAAGAATTTTGTCAATATCTCAATTTTTGGATTTTCTATGAATTTTTTAAGACTTCCAAATGAGGGTGTATAGGAACAATTCAATCACATTTTTCACTTCTGCTGTTATACCACATGAAAGATTTTAATGAAACATGGAATACATGAAGTACTAAAGGTCCTCTATCAATTTGGTAAATTTCTTCCAAATTGGTTAACAGATAATGTCACCATGTCTAAAAAGCAGTTCTCACAATGGTACATATACCACTTGGTAATTGAAATATGGAGAGTAGCAGTTCAAATCCAGCTGTGGTCAAAATTTTTTTTTTCATTTCTTTACACATCTAAATAAGATTTTAGATGTTTCTCAACACTCAACATATGAAATTAGGCAATTTTAAGTTAGATCTGGACAATATTTGAAACAATTGTTGTTCATGACCCAGACTTGAAATCAGTCAACAAAAGGCCCCACCTAAAGAAAATGACTAACTTGTTGCCCTGAATGACTTCTTGCAGAGACAAAGGAAATGCTTAATATCAAAATCACCTGAATGGATGTGCAAAAAAGTGTTGTTTTTTTTTCTAGCCTGAAATAAAATTTGACATATTTTCAACATCTGTGTTGACTTAGTCACATTAATGCAAAAATAAATGAATTCTTCCTTCATGCATGACTGATCATCTAGGTACTCAGGTGAGCGATATAGGCCCACTTGGGCCTCTTGTTTAATTTTTGCATTTGTCATTCAATAATTAATTCATTGTACAATGTAAAAATATTTTCAGAGGAGTGAAAATGCAAATAACGTTCTCAAAAACTTTCTATGAAATTGATATTATTATTATGAAGCAAAATGCCAACTTCACCGACAATATGGCGGAACATGGAAGACTTCGATTAAATTTCATGCATTCGAAAATATCTATTGCTGTTGCTTTTTAATGTCACTAAACCGCAAATGTACTCAAGGGGAACCGACCAATGGATGAATATGCGCAATTGTCTTTCTACTTTCTACACATTTCAAATAACAAGAGGCCCAAGTGGGCCTATATCGCTCACCTGAGTACCTAGATGATCAGTCATGCATGAAGGAAGAATTCATTTATTTTTGCATTAATGTGACTAAGTCAACACAGATGTTGAAAATATGTCAAATTTTATTTCAGGCTAGAATAAAACACAACACTTTTTTGCACATCCATTCACGTGATTTTGATATTAAGCATTTCCTTTGTCTCTGCAAGAAGTCATTCAGGGCAACAAGTTAGTCATTTTCTTTAGGTGGGGCCTTTTGTTGACTGATTTCAAGTCTGGGTCATGAACAACAATTGTTTCAAATATTGTCCAGATCTAACTTAAAATTGCCTAATTTCATATGTTGAGTGTTGAGAAACATCTAAAAACTTATTTAGATGTGTAAAGAAATGAAGAAAAAAAATTTCTCCATATTTCAATTACCAAGTGGTATATGTACCATTGTGAGAACTGCTTTTTAGACATGGTGGCATTATCTGTTAACCAATTTGGATAAAAATTTACCAAATTGATAGAGGACCTTTAGTACTTCATGTATTCCTTGTTTCATTAAAATCTTTCATGTGGTATAACAGCAGAAGTGAAAAATGTGATTGAATTGTTCCTATACACCCTCATTTGGAAGTCTTAAAAAATTCATAGAAAATCCAAAAATTGAGATATTGACAAAATTCTTTCAAAGTAACAATCCTTACCATAATTATGATCACAATAGTCCATAAGAAATCATCATTATCAATTAACTAGGAAATATTACACTTTTTTTTCTGCATTGAATTACCAAGTCCAAAGAAATGTCGAAAAAAAATTCTAAAACTTGATTTTGTAAGGGAACCAAAATGACAATACGTCTTCACTCATCCCTCTAGATCATTTCTATGCATTCTGTTTGTCTCTGTATACAGCCCGTATGAAAAAGAATATTGTTAAAGGAGGGAACTCTTTTGTGACCTACTTTTGACTATGGTGGTGCCACCTGTAAAGAGGTCTGGACGAAAACAACAGAATTTGAAGAGGATCATAAGTGACTTATTTCTATCAAGATTTATTAAAATCCTTCAAACAGTTTTGTAGAAAAAGTTGAAAATGTGAAAAATGGCCACCCCCCCCCCCCCCCCCTTTTTTTTTTTGGAAGTCTTAAACGTAAAATTCCTAATTTCATATGTTGAGTGTTGAGAAACATCTAAAAACTTATTTAGATGTGTAAAAAAAAAAAAAAATTTTTTGACCACAGCTGGATTTGATCCGCTACTCTCTATATTTCAATTACCAAGTGGTATATGTACCATTGTGAGACCTACTTTTTAGACATGGTGGCATTATCTGTTAACCAATTTGGATGAAATTTACCACATTGATAGAGGACTTTTAGTACTTCATATATTCCATGTTTCATTAAAATCTTTCATGTGGTTTCGTAGAAAAAGTTGAAAATGTGAAAAATGGCCAACCCCCCCCCCCCCCCCCCTTTTTCTTGGAAGTCTTAAAAAATTCATAAAAAATCCAAAAATTGAGATAATGACAAAATTCTTTCACAATAATATTCCTTACCACAATTATGATCAAAATAGTCATTAAGAAATCATCAATATCAATTAACTGAAAAACATGACACTTTTCTTCATTGAAATGACTAAGTCCAGAAACATGTCAAAAAAGCGTAAATTTCTATTTGACGGATCTTAACCCCGACACGATTTTTAATAACCCATCTTTATAGATTGTTGAAATGCAATTAGTTTCCCCATTTATGTACTGGTTCTGGAGAAGAAGATGTTTGAAGAGGGGTACCCTTTTGGGCACTTTTGGTCCCACCCTGGATCCACTCCTGAGGGAATCTGGATCCCGAACACAATTTTAGTAGGGGACCTTGAGTACATCATTTACACAAAGTTTGATCCAAATCTGCAATGTAGTTCCAAACAGTTTTGTAGAAAAAGTTGAAAATGTGAAAAATGGCCACCACCCCCTTTTTTTTCTGGAAGTCTTAAACGTAAAATTCCTAATTTCATATGTTGAGTGTTTAGAAACATCTAAAAACTTATTTAGATGTGTAAAAAAAAAAAAAAATTTTTTTGACCACAGCTGGATTTGATCCGCTACTCTCCATATTTCAATTACCAAGTATTATATGTACCATTGTGAGACCTACTTTTTAGACATGGTGGCATTATCTGTTAACCAATTTGGATGAAATTTACCACATTGATAGAGGATTTTTAGTACTTCATATATTCCATGTTTCATTAAAATCTTTCATGTGGTTTTGTAGAAAAAGTTGAAAATGTGAAAAATGGCCAACCCCCCCCCCCCCCTTTTTCTTGGAAGTCTTAAAAAATTCATAAAAAATCCAAAAATTGAGATAATGACAAAATTCTTTCACAATAATATTCCTTACAACAATTATGATCAAAATAGTCATTAAGAAATCATCAATATCAATTAACTGAAAAACATGACACTTTTCTTCATTGAAATGACTAAGTCCAGAAACACGTCAAAAAAGCGTAAATTTCTATTTAACGGATCTTAACCCCGAACACAATTTTTAATAACCCATCTTTATAGATTGTTGAAATGCAATTAGTTTCCCCATTTATGTACTGGTTCTGGAGAAGAAGATGTTTGAAGAGGGGTACCCTTTTGGGCACTTTTGGTCCCGCCCTGGATCCACCCCTGAGGGAATCTGGATCCCGAACACAATTTTAGTAGAGGACCTTGAGTAGATCATTTACACAAAGTTTGATCCAAATCTGCAATGTAGTTCCAGAGAAGAAGTCGAAAATGTGAAAAAGTTAACGACGGACGACGACGACGGACGGCGCACTATGACTATAGCTCACTTGAGCCTTTGGCTCAGGTGAGCTAAAAAAGGACGGCAAAAATGACACGGTGACGGATTCTATAAAACGACGAGTTACCAACACAGTGACGGATTCTGGATGGCCACGAGCTACCGATCTGTGACGGATCGTAAACGGCGACAAGTTATCAACATGGTAACGGATCATGAACATCGACAAGTTACCGACATTGTGACGGATCATAAACGGCGACAAGTTATCAATATGGTGACGGATCATGAACATCGACGAGTTACCGACACTGTGACGGATCATAAACGGCGACAAGTTACCAACATGGTGACGGATCCTGGACATCGACGACTTGAGGACACGGCGACGAGTTACCGATACAATGAGTTGATCTCCACCTTGATCACCACATAGTATGATGAAAAGCAAAATTAAAAACTTACATAAACGTGATCTACAAATCCTAAACCACGTAGTCTACATAAACATTTGTGCGACTTTGGCAAGTTATATCTTTTATTCCGGAAAATATGCTAAACATGAACATATCAAAGTGGTAACGATTCAACTGTTCCGGAATACTGTGATGGTTGTTAATGTTATACAGAACATCCGCCCCCTTAACAAAATTGGCACTGTAAAGACAATTTTGAATGAACCATCACGATATTCCGTATACAATTTCCAATAATGCATGGTACATGTATGTCATATATTGAGCAATGGTAGCAAACAAAGTAACAGATGCGAAATGCACTATAGTGACATTGTAACTATACATATAAGTACAAATGTATAGAAATTTAGCTGATGGTACTCCACAAGTGGTTTAACATTTGATGAAATCAAACAATTTACAACAGTGTTGCAAAAACTCACTATAAGTTTTACCCATACATAGCATAAACACACAATACACATCCTAAATTACTCAATGACTAGATGGACACAACTAAAGCATGTATGAATTAGTATATGCAAGAACCTACCGGCAGTCACTAAAGTCTGCTGATTCCAGTATAAAAGGGAAATAACTCTTATTCAATGTCTCAACTTCTCATACATTTTGAAACAAAAATCAAAACACAAAATCTTGAACCATGAACAAGATACAATTTGAAACATTACCTAAAACTTCTGGGGCAAGTTCATCCCAAATATCTAATTTGAAAGTCATTTGGCTAAATAACTTCATACACAATACCACTTGATATAGAATATACATGTACCTTAATATACACTGTAAATGTTCATATATATATTTAACTAAGATGCAAAGTACCCTGCTATAATCTGTATCTTTACTGAAGGATGGGAGGGGGGTTAGACTTGACTACCCTTTTTGTTTTTGGCGACATCCCACGAAATCCACATTGCATTCTGCGCAGGTTCACCAGAAAATTGAACTAGATAGGAGGTCCTATTGTTCAGAGTCCTCTGTCCAATTACACGCTTGACCTTGTAGTACTGCCCAGTGTCAGAGCATCCCGAAGTCAGAGAACTAATATGATCTGAATCACGGAAACAAAGTGGTTTCCTATGAATACGGACTGGACGTTTCGGTTTAGTGCCTGGTGATGCTGGCCGCATATTGGTATCACCAGACACAGTGTCAGTTCGAATATCTGATGAATGATGGTCCGTCGGAGTAGCAACATGGACTGTGACCGTCTGAGTAGAATTATCGGAAACTCTAGGTTTCAAGTCCTTCCTTGTGGTAACAGGTCCCATAAGATATGGCAAAGGTGAAAGTTGACGTACATATGCCATTTTGAGTCTATTGATGTGTACCGGATCCTCAGAAACAGGTTTTCCATCTTTGTCCATTAGAAGAACCCTATGATCAGAGATAACAGATTGTACAACATGTGGTCCAGTGTATTTGGGTTGTAGTTTCTGACCTGGTCCCGATGGTTGACTGGCGAGGTAAACATAGTCACCGGCAGTTAAGTGTAACAAATGAGACTGTGTGTTTGCACGATTCACCATGTTGGATTTGGACTTTTCGACATTTTGACGAAATTGTTGACGGACTTCATCTAACCTCTGTAAAAAGTTTTGTACATACTCCTGAACATCTACAGGCTGACTTGTCAATCCTGCGTAGCTTCTTCAGCTAGAAGAGGAAATTTCGGCCGACATCCGAAGATAACCTCAAAAGGGGAATAACCCGTGCTAGAGTTCACACTTTGATTAATAGCAAAAACCACTGAAGACAGATGAACATCCCAATCCCTCCGTTTCACATCCACATATGGGGTCAACCTCTCTTCTAATGTCTTATGCACTCTTTCACATGCACCAAGGCAGTGGTGAGCAAAACTCGGTGTGAATTGTTGCACAATGCCCATACGTTTGCAAACTTCCCTGGTCACTGCAGCTATATTTTCTGATCCATGATCACTCAAGATGGTATCGCAAACTCCAAATGTTGTGAAAAGGCTATACATCGCCTCGGAAACAGTAATTGCATCTTTGTTCGGAATGGGCACAGCAAAAATAAACTTGCTCAGCATACAAGTTGCGGTAAACACATGCAAGTTTCCCTTGTACGAAAGGGGAAGAGGTCCAAGTAGGTCCATTTGTAATGCCTCAAACGGTTTCAGGGGTGTAGGGTATGACACAATCCCTGCCTTAGTTGGTACCTTTGTCATCTTGCGAGCCTGACAATTGTGGCATGATTTGACGTAATCACTGACACGCATAGCCATTCTAGGAAAGAAGTAATGTTCCTTGACGCGGTCAAGAGTATCCGTTATGCCACCGTGAGCAGACATTGGTGTTTCATGATAGATTTGAATCACAGTTTGTATGAGTGATTCTGGCACAACCACTTGATACTGAGTATGTCCTTGCACGCGCTTCGACTTGGCTTGTTTACGATGGAGCAAAATATTGTTTGATACTATGTAGTCCGATGCTTGCAGAAGTATTCGCCGTGACAGCTTCTGCGACCGAGGTAAACGATCATCCACAAGGTAGTATAAGATGTGTCGGATGTATGTATCCATGCGTTGTAACGCAACTATGTCTTTCAAGTTTTTATTACTCTTAGCAAGAAGCTCACGCGTAAGATCGGAAACAGCTCTTTCGTCTAAGTCACTTGAATGACTGCTACTGTCAATATTACGGATTTCCACAACAGATTCGGAATGAACGGTATCCTCAATGTGAGATATTGGATGCGCGTTAATGTCACCTATATGAACAGTAGTGTCTCTATCACTAGTACATGACAAGTTTCGGTTGGTTTCACTATCACCAGTAGTTGACACGTTTCGGTTGGTTTCGCTGTCAATAGAATATGCACTAGCAGCCTCTAATGTGACATCAGTATCGGGCCAATACACAGTGTGCGTACTAACAGCGGTGTCAGTAGAGCTGTTGTCCAAGCGATCACTACGAGTGTTAGTAATGCTTGTTTGTACAAGATTATCGCACACTACAGTGTCAGTCTCATTATTTCTAACTGAATGGCAAGATGCTTTGTTAGTTTTATTTTCAACATCACAAACTGAAATGGCATGCGCGTTCGGATGTTTCACATATGTAGCAGGAGAGCGCATCCTAGATGCATGAGTACGTCTGACAATCTTACAGCGTCCTTCCTTCAACGGTACATCTAGGTGTTCGTCAGTGTCAGCATCGTATCCAAGGTCACCGTCAAGCTGAGGTGTAATAAGAGCAATTCCATTAACTTCCTCTACTGGTGACTGAAAACATGAAGGAAGAGACTGGCCATCCGGAAGTAATATCCTTCCTGAATGCTCGTTGACATACGGGAAGAACTGATCCTCAGCATCCGGGCTATCGAAATCATCATCACGGTTATGTGGTATATTTCGCGACAAAGCGTCAGGTACACACATTTCCTTTGCAGGCTTGTACTTAATATCAAACGTAAATTCCTGCAGTATAGCAAGCCATCGTTCATAAATAGCGCCTTTTAATTGTTTCTGATAGAGCGGTTTAAGCGCCTGGTGGTCACACTCTACAACAAAACGAGTTCCACGTACATATGATGCGCACTCTAGAACCGCGTATGTCATACCTAACGGTTCTAACTTTGTTGGTCCATAAGAACGTTGGTATTTTGATAAACCTTTGGACCCAAATCGAATCACTCGCACTTCATCCTTTTCATGTGCAGTAGGGTGCAGCTGATATAACATGAAGCCTATGCCCCTGCTAGAGGTGTCGACAGCGATACGGAACGGCAAATCAAATCGCGGATAGGCTAGTATCGGCGCACGTGTCAACTGAGACTTAAGGTGTTCGAATGCCATTTGGTGTTCTTTTCTCCACTGAAAACGCACACTATTTTTCAAGAGAAAGTTAAGAGGGTCTGCTATGTCTGCAAAGGCAGAAATGTACTTTCGGAACCACCCTACTAAACCTAAGAAACGTCGCAATTCCTTCTTGGAAGTTGGAACAGGGAAATCCTCAATGGCCTTAACTCTGTCAGGTGGTGGGCTCAAACCATCTTTGGATATAACGTGACCTAAGAACAGACATTCCTTTTGTGCAAATTTACACTTACGAGGATTTATTTAAGCTTTAATCCCGCATCTGCAAAACGCGTGAACAACTCCGTTAAGTCTTTCATATGAGAGTCAAATGTATCGGACACAATTATGACGTCATCCAAATAGCAGAGTGCCGACTTAAATGTAAGGCCACTAAGCACTCGGTCCATTAGTAACTGAAATGAGTTCGGAGCTGTGCTTAGTCCCATCAGAAGCCGTCGGAACTTGTACGTGCCAAAACAAGTATTGAAGGCACACAATTGGCTTCACAATTGTCATTTGATTCCTGTGAATGTGTACCCTTAATATCATGTTCATAACAACAAATATCAGAGTCACTATTTTTCAACTTATTACATGTACGTATCCCAGCATTTACATTGTTACAATGATGTACTCTAAAATCATGATAAGATGTACAAGCAGATTTCATATAATGAACAGTCAATGAATAATTAACAGGTGTGAGCTCTGCTAATTTAAACCCTCTGGGTACAGATATCATCTTGTCTGTAACATTAAGAATTTTGACAGGTATGGTATTCACTACTAATACTGTCACCAGAGCTCTAGCTAACAACAACCCAGTTTTAGCAAGTGCTGTACTACCATTACAAATACCTTGAGTACCTATCCTGACAGACAATGGAACTTTCACAAAGTACACACTCTCTGTATTGGGAGATATGTCAAATGCATGTGTATTTCTCACAGAATGATTAAACGAAATAGAGTTATCAGCAAAATTTACCTGAACTTTCTTACACTTCAAATATTGCATACCCAAAATAAGAGGATGTGAAGTGTTTTCCATGACATATACTCTGAGTTTCATTTTACCTGATGGCAATTTCGCTTTTACAAAACATGTACCCAAAATTTCAACAATGTCATTATTTGCAACAATAACCTTAGTACCTTCAGTACTTTGAATCAAAGATGTATGACAATCATTAGGCAATGAATTGAAAAGTTTGCTTGACATGACATTAATAGAACTACCACTATCTACAAGTGCAGATATTTTCATATGATGAATAGAAACATTTAAATACATAAATTCACAATCACCATCTTCAGAACAAGCATCATCACTGGTAACGGATTCACATTCTGTTGGATCTTCGAAAGAGTGTTCACTGTCACTTAAACGTTCCATCTAAAGGCTCTCTCGTGGCCGACCGTGCCATTCGACCGAGCCCTTCTGGTTTTCCGGATTTTCTGAGCTTGGTGTCAGAAACTGTGTGCAATCAGATGCTGGATGTCCATTTTGACGACATATCTGACAACTGGTACCGGTTTTGGTGCATCCCGTCCTGCCCAGCAACATTCTGCTTTCCGATGACCTTGACGTCTACATGAATAACATTCTAAGGTCTGGGATGGAGGTCGGGTTATCTACAAGAGGCTGATCCTGATGATTGTACTGCAAGCGTGTAGAAGCGAGGCTGTCAATCTTAGCAGTAAGGAGTTGAATTTGTTGCTGCAAATTGTCAATAGTAGTGTCTCGCTTCACAGCATTCACACTGATAGATTTAGAGGTACCCATGCTGATTGAATCCGTACTTGTTGTTCGATATCCAAACGCCTCACCCATTTTTGCACTTTGTAGGGCCTCCTCCACAGTGTTGGGTCGCCCTGCCCGCACAAAATATTGTAAAGAACTCGGCAGTCCATCTATAAATTTGCACATAATGTCAAGTGGGGTCTTTTGTAACCTGTGACCTTTTTGTACTATGTCACAATGAAAATCATCGAGAGTCTGTGCACCCAGCTGAAGATTATTGAAAGCAGCCGACTCTGCATACAGCGCCATATTTGTGGACGGATTCATTGACACATAGTGCTCTTGGAATTTCGCTTTTAATGAAATCCACGAAATATGAAACGGGTCAGGAGACAAGTTTTTATACCACACAAAAGCTGACCCCTTCAGATGGAGAGAAAAGGAGGCTATCATCTTCGAACTATCAGCAAAATGTGTTCCATCTATTCCTTGAATGAGCATCATTGCTTCAAAATCAGATAGAAATTTTTCAGGGTCTTCATTTGTCCCGGTGAACTTCGGTAGAGTTATTGGAACAATTGGGGTGGGGACAATTCTTACATTTCCAAAATTCTGTGTGGATCCGAACGGATTTTGGTCAGTGTCTTTACACTTCGGTGTATAGTCTATGGTAATAAAAGGATTTCCCGGACTGTACGTATGTTTCTCTTCATTTCGATCATCGCAACCCCCATCGACATCGAAGGGCAACCTCTGTCTGACCCCAGAAAATTGTTTATTTTCCCCATGTGGGGTTTCAGAGATAGAATTCAAATTCACCTGAGTTTAGATTCTCCACCATGTGCGACTTTGGCAAGTTATATCTTTTATTCCGGAAAATATGCTAAACATGAACATATCAAAGTGGTAACGATTCAACTGTTCCGGAATACTGTGATGGTTGTTAATTTTATACAGAACACATTATCTACAAATCCTTTACCACATAGTCTACATGAACATTATCTACAAATCCTTTACCACATAGTCTACATGAACATTATCTACAAATCCTTTACCACATAGTCTACATGAACATTATCTACAAATCCTTTACCACATAGTCTACATGAACATTATCTACAAATCCTTTACCACATAGTCTACATGAACATTATCTACAAATCCTTTACCACATAGTCTACATGAACATTATCTACAAATCCTTTACCACATAGTCTACATGAACATTATCTACAAATCCTTTACCACATAGTCTACATGAACATTATCTACAAATCCTTTACCACATAGTCTACATGAACATTATCTACAAATCCTTTACCACATAGTCTACATGAACATTATCTACAAATCCTTTACCACATAGTCTATATGAACATTATCTACAAATCCTTTACCACATAGTCTACATGAACATTATCTACAAATCCTTTACCACATAGCCTACATGAACATTATCTACAAATCCTTTACCACATAGTCTACATGAACATTATCTACAAATCCTTTACCACGTAGTCTACATGAACATTATCTACAAATCCTTTACCACGTAGTCTACATGAACATTATCTACAAATCCTTTACCACACAGTCTATATGAACATTATCTACAAATCCTTTACCACACAGTCTATATGAACATTATCTACAAATCCTTTACCACATAGTCTACATGAACATTATCTACAAATCCTTTACCACATAGTCTACATGAACATTATCTACAAATCCTTTACCACATAGTCTACATGAACATTATCTACAAATCCTTTACCACATAGTCTACATGAACATTATCTACAAATCCTTTACCACATAGTCTACATGAACAATATCTACAAATCCTTTACCACATAGTCTACATGAACATTATCTATAAATCCGTTACCACATAGTCTACATGAACATTATCTACAAATCCTTTACCACATAGTCTACATGAACATTATCTACAAATCTTATACCACATAGCCTATATGAACATTATCTACATAAACTTGATCTACAAATGGTTTACATGAAATTAATTACCACATAGTAATCATAAACTTGACTACCACATGGTATAGATAAACTTGATAACCACGCAGTATACATACACTCAATATCCACACATACATAAAACTAAGTACCACATGGTATACATAATTCAATCTCCACATAGTATACATAAACTCAATCTCCACATAGTATACATAAACTCAATCTCCACATATTATACATAAACTCAATCTCCACATATTATACATAAACTCAATCTCCACATGGCTTACATATCTTAATCTCCACATGGATTAAATAAGCCTGATCTCCACATAGTATACATTAACGTAATCTCCACATGAATTCCATAACTCAATCTCCACATAGGATACATAAACTTAATCTCCACATGGTTTACATAACTCGATTTCCTCATACTACATAAACTCAATCGATATGGTTTACATAACTCGATTTCCACATGTATACATAGACTCAGTTATAAATTGATTCACAAAGGTGTACATAAACCTTGGCTTGTGTGTGGACAGGTTTTTATCGATTTAAAAATGTCATTATAACGAAGAGTCTTATTTTGCGTCGAATTAGTTTAATTGACTCTACACAGCGAATTAGAACATTTCATTATTTTCATAATTGTATTTAGAATTTTTCTTGTTTGATTGTGTGATATACAAGTACGTTTCTTACATGTTGATAGGATATCGCCCTGAACAATTTATCTTAAGTAAAGAGAACGTGACATGTAATATTAGTTGTCCGTTTGATAGATTTTCTGGTCCAAATACTACTCCAATATTATGCCTATATACCCTATAACAGATATTCCTCGATATGAAATATACGATGTAAAAACAAATGCAAAATTAAAAGTTGTCATTATGTTTTTATTGTTTCTGTTGCTGGGTTCGCGACTGTACAGTTATTTGCTTTACATGTTCAAAACGACGTTGTCATTACATACGCTTTGTTAAAACTTTAACGAGAACTTTGGCGTCGAGTAAACAAGGTGTATGGTAGATACATTGTATCACTATGATTTACGAGTACCTTGGCGTCGAGTAAACAAGGTGTATGGTAGATACATTGTATCACTATGATTTACGAGCACCTTGGCGTCGAGTAAACAAGGTGTATGGTAGATACATTGTATCACTATGATTTACGAGTACCTTGACGTCGAGTAAACAAGGTGCATGGTAGATACATTGTATGACTATGATTAACGAGCACCTTGGCGTCGAGTAAACAAGGTGTATGGTAGACACATTGTATCACTATGATTTACGAGTACCTTGACGTCGAGTAAACAAGGTGTATGGTAGACACATTGTATCACTATGATTTACGAGCACCTTGGCGTCGAGTAAACAAGGTGTATGATAGATACATTGTATCACTATGATTTACGAGTACCTTGGCGTCGAGTAAACAAGGTGTATGGTAGACACATTGTATCAGTATGATTTACGAGCACCTTGGCGTCGAGTAAACAAGGTGTATGGTAGATACATTGTATCACTATGATTTACGAATACCTTGGCGTCGAGTAAACAAGGTGTATGGTGGATACATTGTATCACTATGATTTACGAGCACCTTGGGTCGAGTAAACAAGATGTATGGTAGACACATTGTATCACTATGATTAACGAGCACCTTGGCGTCGAGTAAACAAGGTGTATGGTAGACACATTGTATCGCTATGATTTACGAGTACCTTGGCGTCGAGTAAACAAGGTGTATGGTAGATACATTGTATCACTATGATTTACGAGTACCTTGGCGTCGAGTAAACAAGGTGTATGATAGATACATTGTATCACTATGATTTACGAATACCTTGGCGTCGAGTAAACAAGGTGTATGGTAGATACATTGTATCACTATGATTTACGAGTACCTTGGCGTCGAGTAAACAAGGTGTATGGTAGATACATTGTATCACTATGATTTACGAGTACCTTGGCGTCGAGTAAACAAGGTGTATGGTAGATACATTGTATCACTATGATTTACGAGTACCTTGGCGTGGAGTAAACAAGGTGTATGGTAGATACATTGTATCACTATGATTTACGAGTACCTTGGCGTCGAGTAAACAAGGTGTATGGTAGATACATTGTATCACTATGATTTAGAACACTTTAAACGTGTATTTCTATCCATAGTAATTATCACACAGAAGTTTACTTTACGATATCCATACTCATAGCTGATCATAGAACATGTGACCTGGTTATCGAGGATGTATCCTGGTTATCAAAATTGGGACACTTTTGACTTATATAATTATAGTGGTATATGATATACCATTATATAAGTCAAAACTGTCACGTTATATATATAAATATATATATATATATATATATATATATATATATATATATATATATATATATATATATATATATATATATATATATATATATATATATATATATATATATATATATATATATATATATATAAAGCACAAATAGAATCAGTGAAACTACTACTACTACTACTACTACTATGGAACTTGGATCTCCGAAGAAATACCTGTAGACAAATTAGACAAAACATATAAAGCACAAAGACACTACAGTTAACAAGGCACCCTATATTTCACTTATATTCGTTCCCCGTCTGGGACTCGAACCCACGACCTATGGTACCGAATCACCTAGCTGTCATGCATCCGACCCTCTAACCGACTGAGCTACCCGAGCTCCACAAAAAATGGAGCTTTAATAGCCAATCATTAGCTAATCGCATGCATGACAACACGGCCGCGGAAAGTGAAGGAATTTACCCGACGTAAATGATTGGCTATTAAAGCTCCATTTTTTGTGGAGCTCGGGTAGCTCAGTCGGTTAGAGGGTCGGATGCATGACAGCTAGGTGATTCGGTACCATAGGTCGTGGGTTCGAGTCCCAGACGGGGAACGAATATAAGTGAAATATAGGGTGCCTTGTTAACTGTAGTGTCTTTGTGCTTTATATATATATATATATATATATATATATATATATATATATATACTCAAACACGTTATACGTCGGCGGTCTCTTTAGACGCTATATACGTATATACGTCGGCGGTTTACTACTCAGATACACAATACATGGGCGGTCTACTCAGACGCGTTATACGGAGGTGGTCTATTCAGATGCGCTAAATGTCGATGGTCTACTCCGATGCGTTATATGTCGATGGTCTACTCAGATGCATTATATGTCGATGGTCTACTCAGATGCGCTAAATGTCGGTGGTCTACTCCGATGCGTTATATGTCGATGGTCTACTCAGATGCATTATATGTCGGTGGTCTATTCAGATGCGCTAAATGTCGGTGGTCTACTCCGATGCGTTATATGTCGGTGGTCTACTCCGATGCGTTATATGTCGGTGGTCTACTCAGATGCATTATATGTCGATGGTCTATTCAGATGCGTTTTATGTCGATGGTCTATTCAGATGCGTTATATGTCGGTGGTCTACTCCGATGTGTTATATGTCGGTGGTCTATTCAGCTGCGTTATATGTCGGTGGTCTATTCAGATGCGTTATATGTCGGTGGTCTATTCAGATGCGTTATATGTCGGTGGTCTATTCAGATGCGTTATATGTCGGTGGTCTACTCAGATGCGTTATATGTCGGTGGTCTATTCAGATGCGTTATATGTCGATGGTCTATTCAGATGCGTTATATGTCGGTGGTCTACTCTGATGTGTTATATGTCGGTGGTCTATTCAGCTGCGTTATATGTCGGTGGTCTATTCAGATGCGTTATATGTCGATGGTCTACTCCGATGTGTTATATGTCGATGGTCTATTCAGCTGCGTTATATGTCGGTGGTCTATTCAGATGCGTTATATGTCGATGGTCTACTCAGATGCGTTATATGTCGATGGTCTATTCAGATGCGTTATATGTCGATGGTCTATTCAGATGTGTTATATGTCGGTGGTCTATTCAGCTGCGTTATACGTCGACGGTCTACTCAGATGCGCTACACATCGACGGTCTACTCAGACGCGCTAAATGTTGGTGGTCTACTCAGATGCGCTAAATGTTGGTGGTCTACTCAGACGCGTTATATGTCGGTGGTCTACTCAGACGCGTTATATGTCGGTGGTCTACTCAGATGCGCTACACGTCGGTGGTCTACTCAGACGCCTTATACGTTGGCGATCTACTCAAACGCAGTATAGTCGGCGGTCTACTCAAAGTCAATCGAAATGTCAAGAAATGGACAAGTCTTTAGTCCTGAGTGGAATAGAAAGTTTGATATCCTATTGGGCAGAAGAGCATTATCCACGCATGGGACAAGCGCGTCTAACATTCAAAGAGTTGTCAGACAACATAGCTCGCCGGCGGGACATTGTCAGAGGGAAAGCATGTATTTCACTGCTTTATTCAATTCAAGATCAAGTCCAAAGTAAACGACAAATGTTAACCAGATGACATCTCTGTTCACAATGAATCTACCTGTGAAATCCCCGTCTCTAAAATTTCAAAAGAACTTGAATAAAAGTTTTTTGAAACGTCAAATGTTAATCAGATGAAAGCTCTGGTCACAATGAATCTACCAGTGAAATCACTAATTCTAATATTTCAAAAGAAAAACTTGAGAAAATATTTTTTGAAAAGCAGGTCAAAAATAAGTTCAAGGTTACAAGCTCAAAATTCATGGTAATAAATGAAAGCTGTTGCCATGAAAAACATATGTGTGAAGGATAAAAGTTCTACCACTAACAGTTCAAACGATATAGCTCAGGTCAAAGGGGTTTTTTGTGCGCAAGGACGCGGACGCTGATGCTCAGGGGTATGACAATAGCTCTCCGGCGAGCTGAAAATGGGACAGGGTGAAGAGGGTTGTTGTCTTTATTTATTTATAATACAATGTGGTTTATTAGGACAAAAAGCATACGTAAACAATAGAATTTCTTCATTTAGAACTTTAAATAAAAAACTTTAAATAAAAAACTCTTAAATACGAAAAGCATTACTGAGACTACATATTTGTGTGAATTTATAATGCATATTTAAAACAAAAGTATATTCTTATCCAGATTCTAAAGCTGGTTTTAAGTTATCCCTAATCCATAACTGTATTCATGATATAACTAATAACACTACGCTATATATAAAGCTGGTTTTAAGTTATCCCTATTCCATTACTGTATTCATGATATAACTAATAACACTACGCTATATATAAAGCTCGTTTAAGCTATCCCCTACGCTAAATATCAAGCTGGTTTTAAGTTATCCCTATTCCATTACTGTATTCATGATATAACTAATAACACTACGCTAAATATAAAGCTGGTTTTAAGTTATCCCTAATCTATTACTGTATTCATGATATAACTAATAACACTACGCTAAATATAAAGCTGGTTTAAGTTATCCCTAACCCATTACTGTATTCATGATATAACTAATAACACTACGCTAAATATAAAGCTGGTTTTAAGTTATCCCTAACCCATTACTGTATTCATGATATAACTAATAACACTACGCTAAATATAAAGCTGGTTTTAAGTTATCCCTAATCCATTACTGTGTTCATGATATAACTAATAACACTACGCTAAATATAAAGCTGGTTTTAAGTTATCCCTAATCCATTACTGTGTTCATGATATAACTAATAACACTACGCTAAATATAAAGCTGGTTTTAAGTTATCCCTAATCCATTACTGTATTCATGATATAACTAATAACACTACGCTAAATATAAAGATGAATGTGAATATAATTAATGTTCGTCCATGAATGATATTATATACATGTACTTATGTGTATTAAAACAGTAAATGTAATTTCACTACTATATAAATTTCAATTTTCTTTGCTAGAATGAATTGTTGTTGATTAAGTTGTATTAGTTATTGTAGCATATGCCAATAGTAATTGTGTAGTGATTTGATTATTTTGTACATGCATTATTTTGTATATGTACATTGATGTGTGCCAACGTTGGTGATCAACGAATCTTCTAATTGAACTGATGACATCAATGCTTCTTTGTACTATACACTCTTACATTCACTATGACGACTGCTCGTATGAGCTATCATGCAGCACTGTGATATGGTGACGTAAACAACGTCAGACAATTAAACGCTTGCCTAAGGGGAAAATACTGGGCAGTTGTCGTGGAACGTCGCAGGTAAGTCTGCTTTAGTCTTGCTTAAATTCTAATTCAATCTATCAAAACATGGCAAACCTACATACTATCCAGGCACAAGTATTCATTATTTATGATTTGAACTGTATTTTACAATCAAAAACTGATTTTATACGTATAAACAGTGCCCAAGCTTATTCCAACCCGTGCCGTATGTGACCCTCTTTATATGACAATAATGTAATCCGTGTAATCAGGTAGGAATAGGCAATGTTTATACTCGTACAAGGTAACGATAATCTGAACCATATTTCTAATATCAGTTATTTGAAATAATTATTTTAAAGATAATTTATATACGTAGTTCATAAGTATTGAAAAAAAAAATAATCCGGCCTTTGTTTCCTTGACGTATCCGTCATATATGCGACTTAGGTATTGATAGACGTTTCAAGATGTCATTTTGTTATATCTGACGTCATCTAATGTCCATCACAACTCCCCCTCAAATTATGGCCAACAATAACAATGGCTTATTATTGAACTATTGTTATACCGAAAGGATAGCATACCTAAGTAAGAAGTATATGCTAATAAACGATTATTATTTCATCATGACTTGCGGATTTAGAACCGTCTGTCGCCCCCTTCTTTTGGCCTGAAATACATGTTAACATAAGCTTGCAAAGTTATTAGTACTTTTTAATTTGCATGGAAAAAGCAGTCTCGAATGTCTGTTTATTGGGAGGGGGGTTTGGTTGTGTGTGTGTGCTTTTTTCATTTTCGGTTTAGTACCGAGTCTCTCTTTTCTTCTGAAATAATGTTGGTTGATTAATTGGTGTATAACGTCACTTTCTCGAATTTAACATGGAAGAAGGACGTGCATTCATGGAGTTAAAATAATCACATACGATATAAGATAATCACATACAATATAAGATAGTCACATACAATATAAGATAATCACATACAATATAAAATAGTCACATACAATATAAGATAATCACATACAGTATAAGATAATCACATACAGTATAAGATAATCACATACAATATAAGATAATCACATACAATATAAGATAGTCACATACAATTTAAGATAATCACATACAGTATAAGATAATCATATACAATATAAGATAATCACATACAATATAAGATAGTCACATACAATATAAGATAATCACATACAATGTAAGATAATCACATACAATGTAAGATAATCACATACAATATAAGATGATCACATACAATATAAGATAATCACATACAATGTAAGATAATCATATACAATGTAAGATAATCACATACAATATAAGATGATCACATACAATATAAGATAATCACATACAATGTAAGATAATCACATACAATGTAAGATAATCACATACAATGTAAGATGATCACATACAATATAAGATAATCACATACAATGTAAGATAATCACATACAATATAAGATAATCACATACAATATAAGATAATCACATACAATATAAGTAGTATATGGAATCAAGGTTTGATTATCTCAATTTTTACACTAAATGCAGTGACCAAATAAGATACACTGGCGAACGGGGTGAAGGGGTTGTCTTTGGGATACTGTCCCCCCCCCCCCTCTGTGGAAGATTTTACCCGAAAGAACATTTTTTGAAGGTGGAACTCTCATTTTTCTTTTGAAATTTGGAACCACTGGGTGGATTCCCCCCTAGAATTGCTGGATCCGTATCCAAGATGGCTATGCGTGTATCGCATTTCCCGGATATTTGAATTCAAAATGAAACCTTATATAGAAATACCAAGATCTATAAATATAAGTAAAATATGAATTTCCGGAAAATTCAGTATTTATCGAAATTGATGGTATAAGCACACCTCCTCGTATATTAGGAGATGGTATCAGTACACCTCCTCGTATATTAGGAGATGGTATCAGTACACCTCCTCGTATATTAGGAGATGGTATCAGTACACCTCGTATATTAGGAGAGGGCATCAGTTCACCTCCTCGTATATTATGAGATGGCATCAGTACACCTCCTCGTATATTAGGAGATGGCATCAGTACACCTCCTCGTATATTAGGAGATGATATCAGTATACCTCCTTGTATATTAGGAGATGGCCATATCTTACTGATGACCAGCATCCATATTATCATCTATGTTGAGTAGGTAGGTAAATAAACGGCACAAAAATATCAACACTGTCATTACGTGAAGGTTTTTTCTACTATCAGTAACAGTAATCGCTAAAGACTTTCGACTTTCGCACACTATGAAGACATTTCATCTACATAGCTGTTAGGTCTGTGTAATTGTGTGTCATTTATATTCGCTATTTTGTAAAATTTAATTTCAATATAATTTATTCTAGTATGATTTATATGTCTTAAGAGGTTTAATACATAATTAGCCTAATGGGTAATTCTAATTATTTCCTGTTAGGTGCTGACAGTGATTGATTGTCTTATAACAACATCCATTGAAATTCATGTGTTTAGCTAGCATGTGAACAATGCGAATTTTCGCTTCAGATAAAACCATCGCTTTGAAATTAATACTCCTCATCTGAGATTAAAGTTTGTAAGATCTCTGAAATTCAAGGAAAGGGATTATTTTCTTAGTTGTCCTTTTAAAATTTTATATACGTACGAGTGTAACCAAACCCGTATAAAGAAGAAGAAAATTCACCCCCACCCTTTATTTATGCTAGTAAGAGTCATCAGATAGTACTGGGACAATACATTTCATAATTAATCATTTCATCATGTGTTGCATCAGATTATGTAAAATGACAACCAAAAGAGAATAAAAAGCAGGAAATAAAAACATTAAAATGATAGACGTTATATACATTGTAAATAATCTGATAATAAATACTATAATGGTAATGTGAGCACGTAAAGGAACAGAGTGTCGGCTTGTAATAAGGTGTAACAGCGCCTCTGGCGGTAAAAATATGTTGGTGATCATTAGCCCAATGATGGACAGAGGTCTGTGATCTTCAGTGTGTTACACATAATGCAGTCTTCATACAATGATCTGTCGTAATATTCTGGATGAAATGTATTAAAGTGCAATGGTAAGATGTCAAATATAAAGTTCGACATACATGTATGACAGTGACGTTCTGTATGAAGTCATCACGATTGTATGATTGTACATGTATGATTTTTTGCCTGTCTCGTCGTATCATGATATACTGTTCACTGCAGGCTTCTCTCGTACACCAGTATCAAACCAATCTGTCACTCCGAGGAAAAGTTTACTAATTAATATACTGAAGAGTCACGATTTAACTGAAATATATTAGGGCTCAATCTGACAAAATTGAGACAAAGGCATGTAGTAACTATGAAATGCAGGTAGCAACTATGAAATGCAAGTAGTAACTATAAAATACAGGTATAGTAACTATGTAATACAGGTAGTAACTATAAAAGGCAGGAGGTAACCATCCCCTTAAACGTAGTGGCGCAATACGGGAATCGAACCCGGATCTTTGGCGGCGCTAGCCAAACATTTAACCACTACACCAAGCATGAAAGGCAGGTAGTAACTATAAAAAGCAGGTAGTAACTATAAAAAGCAGGTGGTCACTATGACAGATATTACCACAAATAGTGTTAGCTGATTTATATGGCTTCATTTGTCTCGTATATTACTTATCAAATTTCTACAATGCAAAGCCACGGCGAAACAGAAATGCAGTGGTCACACTGCCCTCAAGAAATGTTTGGTTTTTACTTTTATATGTCGTAGGCCCTCATTTTACATTAATGTTTACTAATGTAAATACGTCGTTTGTCTAAGGGGGTACTGAAAAGATGGAATACCATTTTAAACGTGTCACCATTATGATTACCTATATATTATGATGTCCGCTTTAATTTACTGACGAAAGTTTAAAAACTAATAAATGGTTTACTACGAGAACGTATTTCTAGTACATACCACTACGTGAAACTTATTCCTACTATATACAATTTTGTGAACTTATTCTTACTACAAACTACTACGTGAACTTATTCTTACTACAAACCACTATGTGAACTTATTCCTACTACATACCACTACTTGACTTATTCGTACTACCTACCACTACGTTAACTTATTATTACTACCTACCGCTATGTGAACTTATTCCTACTACATACCACTACGTGAAAATTCCTACTACATACTACTACGTGACTTATTCGTACTATCTACCACTATGTGAACTTATTACTATATACTGCTACATGAACTTATTCTTACTACCTACTGCTACGTGACTTATTATTACTATATACTGCTACATGAACTTATTCTTACTACCTACTGCTACGTGACTTATTATTACTATATACTGCTACGTGAACTTATTCTTACTACCTACTGCTACGTGACTTATTATTACTACCTACCGCTACGTGAACTTATTATTACTATAGGCCTACAGCGATAAAATTGCCCATGTTTATAAACACGACGAGTCTAACCTTTATCATAACAGCGGAGACAGGTTTATCATGGTCAAATATTTCTAAAAGGTATATTATTACTTTGAATGATAGTAGATTTTCCCCTCAGTTCATAAGTAGCGGCGGTGGCGTAGAGGATGAATACACCAGTTAACGCTAAGCCGCATAGACTCTTATTATGATGTTTAAAACACGGCCATTTAAATGAATATTGGTATGTATTGCAAGAAATATACTTTGTTAGCACCCCTATAATCTGATATTGGAATCTTTGTTTTGGTTTTTTTTAAAGCCTGGATGAGCACAGTTATCGCTGTAAACCTATACAAACCGCTACATGAAGTCATTATTACTACATACTGCTTCCTGAACTTATTCCTACTACTTACCACTACGTGAACTTATATCTACTACCTACCACTACGTGAACTTATTCCTACTACTTATTTCTAGCTCCCGCTACGTGAACTTATTATTATTACTATATACCGCTACGTGAACTTATTCCTACTACATACCGCTACGTGAACGCATTATTACTACATACCGCTACGTGAACGTATTCCTACTACATACCGCTACGTGAACTCATTATTACTACATACCGCTACGTGAACTCATTACTACTACATACGCTACGTGAACTTATATCTACTACCTACCACTACGTGAACTTATTCCTACTACTTATTTCAAGCTACCGCTACGTGAACTTATTATTACTATATACCGCTACGTGAACTTATTCCTACTACATACCGTTACGTGAACGCATTATTACTACCTACCGCTACGAGAACCTATTCCTACTACATACCGCTACGTGAACGCATTATTACTACATACCGCTATGTGAACTTATTCCTACTACACGTGAACTCATTATTACTACATACCGCTACGTGAACTTATTCCTACTACATACCGCTACGTGAACGCATTATTACTACATACCGCTATGTGAACTTATTCCTACTACCTACCACTACGTGAACTCATTATTACTACATACCGCTACGTGAACGCATTATTACTACATACCGCTACGTGAACTTATTCCTACTACATACCGCTACGTGAACTCATTATTACTACATACCGCTACGTGAACTCATTATTACTACATACCGCTACGTGAACTTATTCCTACTACATACCGCTACGTGAACGCATTATTACTACATACCGCTACATGAACTTATTTCTACTACCTACCACTACGTGAACTCATTATTACTACATACCGCTACGTGAACACATTATTACTACATACCGCTACGTGAACTTATTCCTACTAAATACCGCTACATGAACTCATTATTACTACATACCGCTACGTGAACGCATTATTACTACATACCGCTTAGTGAACTTATTCCTACTACATACCGCTACGTGAACTCATTATTACTACATACTGCTACATGAACTTATTCCTACTACATACCGCTACGTGAACTCATTATTACTACAAACCGCTACGTGAACTTATTCCTACTACATACCGCTGCGTGAACGCATTATTACTACATACCGCTACGTGAACTTATTCCTACTACCTACCACTACGTGAACTCATTATTACTACATACCGCTACGTGAACGCATTATTACTACATACCGCTACGTGAACTTATTCCTACTACATACCGCTACGTGAACTCATTATTACTACATACCGCTACGTGAACGCATTATTACTACATAGCGCTACGTGAACTTATTCCTACTACATACCGCTACGTGAACTCATTATTACTACATACTGCTACATGAACTTATTCCTACTACATACCGCTACGTGAACGCATTATTACTACAAACCGTTACGTGAACTTATTCCTACTACATACTGCTACGTGAACGCATTATTACTACATACCGCTACATGAACTTATTCCTACTACCTACCACTACGTGAACTCATTATTACTACATACCGCTACGTGAACGCATTAATACTACATACCGCTACGAGAACTCATTATTACTACATACCGCTACGTGAACGCATTATTACTACATACCGCTACGTGAACTTATTCCTACTACATACCACTACGTGAACTCATTATTACTACATACCGCTACGTGAACGCATTATTACTACATACCGCTACGTGAACTTATTCCTACTACATACCGCTACGTGAACACATTATTACTACATACCGCTACGTGAACTTATTCCTACTACATACCACAACGTGAACTTATTCCTACTACATACCACAACGTGAACTAATTCCTACTACATACTAATACGTGAACTTATTCCTAATACATACTAATACGTGAACTTATACCTACTACGCGAAATTTACTTCTTACTTTCCCCCTATGACATACCACTACGTTAACGTGTTCTACAAGATATTACTACTCCTTCTTATTACATGATTGTCATGCCGACATTACGGACTCAGCATTCTTACTCTAAAATCAAAAAGAAAAAAAAAAAAACTATGATTCTGTTTACAACCCATCGGTGGAGAATGTACAAACTATGGCCCACCTCATCACAGATAGGTACAGAGTGTCCAAACTAAGACCACCTCGTAACAGATAGGTACAAAGTGTACAAACTAATTATAAGACCACGTCGTAACAGATAGGTACAGAGTGTACAAACTAAGACCACCTCGTAACAGATAGGTACAAAGTGTACAAATTAAGACCACCTCGTGACAGATAGGTACAAAGTGTACAAATTAAGACCACCTCGTAACAGATAGGTACAAAGTGTACAAACTAACTAAGACCACCTTGTAACAGATAGGTACAGAGTGTACAAACTAAGACCACCTCGTAACAGATAGGTACAAAGTGTACAAACTAAGACCACCTTGTAACAGATAGGTACAAAGTGTACAAACTAAGACCACCTTTTAAGAGATAGTACAAAGTGTAGAAACTAAAACCACCTTGTAACAGATAGGTACAAAGTGTACAAACTAAGACCACCTTTTAACAGATAGGTACAAAGTGTACAAACTAAGACCACCTCGTAACAGATAGGTACAAAGTGTACAAATTAAGACCACCTCGTAACAGATAGGTACAAAGTGTACAAACTAAGACCACCTTGTAACAGATAGGTACAAAGTGTACAAACTAAGACCACCTCGTAACAGATAGGTACAAAGTGTACAAACTAAGACCACCTTGTAACAGATAGGTACAAAGTGTACAAACTAAGACCACCTTGTAACAGATAGGTACAAAGTGTACAAACTAAGACCACCTCGTAACAGATAGGTACAAAGTGTACAAACTCAAACCACCTTTTAACAGATAGGTACAAAGTGTACAAACTAAGACCACCCTTTAACAGATAGGTACAAAGTGTACAAACTAAGACCACCTTGTAACAGATAGGTACAGAGTGTACAAAATAAGACCACCTTGTAACAGATAGGTACAAAGTGTACAAACTAAGACCACCTTGTAACAGATAGGTACAAAGTGTACAAACTAAGACCACCTTTTAAGAGATAGTACAAAGTGTACAAACTAAGACCACCTTGTAACAGATAGGTACAAAGTGTACAAACTAAGACCATCTTTTAACAGATAGGTACAAAGTGTACAAACTAAGACCACCTCGTAACAGATAGGTACAGAGTGTATAAATTGACCAACTTGTAACAGATAGGTACAAAGTGTACAAACTAAGACCACCTCGTAACAGATAGGTACAAAGTGTACAAACTAATTATAAGACTACGTCGTAACAGATAGGTACAGAGTGTACAAACTAAGACCACCTCGTAACAGATAGGTACAAAGTGTACAAACTAAGACCACCTCGTAACAGATAGGTACAAAGTGTACAAATTAAGACCACCTCGTAACAAATAGGTACAGAGTGTACAAACTAAGACCACCTTGTAACAGATAGGTACAAAGTGTACAAACTAAGACCACCTTTTAAGAGATAGTACAAAGTGTACAAACTAAAACCACCTTGTAACAGATAGGTACAAAGTGTACAAACTAAGACCGCCTTTTAACAGATAGGTACAAAGTGTACAAACTAAGACCACCTCGTAATAGATAGGTACAAAGTGTACAAACTAAGACCACCTCGTAACAGATAGGTACATGTACAAAGTGTACAAAATAAAACCAAATCGTAACAGATAGGTACAAAGTGTACAAACTAAGACCACCTCGTAAAAGATAGGTACAGAGTGTACAAACTAAGACCACCTTGTAACAGATAGGTACAAAGTGTACAAACTAAGACCACCTTGTAACAGATAGGTACAGAGTGTACAATCTAAGACCACCTCGTAACAGATAGGTACAGAGTGTACATACTTAGACCACCTTGTAACAGATAGGTACAAAGTGTACAAACTAAGACCTCGTCGTAACTGATAGGTATAAAGTGTACAAACTAAGACCACCTTGTAACAGATAGGTACAAAGTGTACAAACTAAGACCACCTTGTAACAGATAGGTACAAAGTGTACAAACTAAGTCCACTTCGTAACAGATAGGTACAGAGTGTACAAACTAAGACCACGTCGTAACAGATAGGTACAAAGTGTACAAACTAAGACCACCTCGTAACAGAAAGGTACAAAGTGTACAAATTAAGACTACCTCGTAACAGATAGGTACAAACTAAGACCACCTTGTAACAGATAGGTACAAAGTGTACAAACTAAGACTACCTCGTAAAAGATAGGTACAAAGTGTACAAACTAAGACCACCTTGTAACAGATAGGTACAGAGTGTACAACCTAAGACCACATCGTAACAGATAGGTACAAAGTGTACAAACTAAGACAACCTTGTAACAGATAGGTACAAAGTGTACAAACTAAGACCACCTCGTAACAGATAGGTACAAAGTGTACAAACTCAAACCACCTTGTAACAGATAGGTACAAAGTGTACAAACTAAGACCACCTTTTAACAGATAGGTACAAAGTGTACAAACCAAGACCACCTCGTAACAGATAGGTACAAAGTGTACAAACTAAGACCATCTTTTAACAGATAGGTACAAAGTGTACAAACTAAGACCACCTTGTAACAGATAGGTACAAAGTGTACAAACTAAGACCACCTCGTAACAGATAGGTACAAAGTGTACAAACTAAGACCACCTCGTAACAGATAGGTACAAAGTGTACAAACTAAGACCACCTTGTAACAGATAGGTACAGAGTGTACAAACTAAGACCAACTTGTAACAGATAGGTACAAAGTGTACAAACTAAGACCACCTTGTAACAGATAGGTACAGAGTGTACAAACTAAGACCACCTCGTAACAGATAGGTACAGAGTGTACAAACTTAGACCACCTTGTAACAGATAGGTACAAAGTGTACAAACTAAGACCTCGTCGTAACAGATAGGTATAAAGTGTACAACCTAAGACCACCTTGTAACAGATAGGTACAAAGTGTACAAACTAAGACCACCTTTTAAGAGATAGTACAGAGTGTACAAACTAAATCCACCTTGTAACAGATAGGTACAAAGTGTACAAACTAAGACCACCTTGTAACAGATAGGTACAAAGTGTACAAACTAAGACCACCTTGTAACAGATAGGTACAAAGTGTACAAACTAAGTCCACTTCGTAACAGATAGGTACAGAGTGTACAAACTAAGACCACGTCGTAACAGATAGGTACAAAGTGTACAAACTAAGACCACCTCGTAACAGAAAGGTACAAAGTGTACAAATTAAGACTACCTCGTAACAGATAGGTACAAACTAAGACCACCTTGTAACAGATAGGTACAAAGTGTACAAACTAAGACTACCTCGTAAAAGATAGGTACAAAGTGTACAAACTAAGACCACCTTGTAACAGATAGGTACAGAGTGTACAACCTAAGACCTAATCATAACAGATAGGTACAAAGTGTACAAATTAAGACAACCTTGTAACAGATAGGTACAAAGTGTACAAACTAAGACCACCTCGTAACAGATAGGTACAAAGTGTACAAACTCAAACCACCTTGTAACAGATAGGTACAAAGTGTACAAACTAAGACCACCTTTTAACAGATAGGTACAAAGTGTACAAACCAAGACCACCTCGTAACAGATAGGTACAAAGTGTACAAACTAAGACCATCTTTTAACAGATAGGTACAAAGTGTACAAACTAAGACCACCTTGTAACAGATAGGTACAAAGTGTACAAACTAAGACCACCTTGTAACAGATAGGTACAAAGTGTACAAAGTAAGTCCACTTCGTAACAGATAGGTACAGAGTGTATAAACAGACCACCTCGTAACAGATAGGTACAGAGTGTACAAGCTAAGACCACCTCGTAACAGATAGGTGCAAAGTGTACAAACTAAGACCACCTCGTAACAGATAGGTGCAAAGTGTACAAACTTATTATAAGACCACGTCGTGACAGATAGGTACAGAGTGTACAAACTAAGACCACCTCGTAACAGATAGGTACAAAGTGTACAAACTAAGACCACCTCGTAACAGATAGGTACAAAGTGTACAAATTAAGACCACCTCGTAACAGATAGGTACAAAGTGTACAAACTAAGACCACCTTGTAACAGATAGGTACAAAGTGTACAAACTAAGACCACCTCGTAACAGATAGGTACAAAGTGTACAAACTAAGACCACCTTGTAACAGATAGGTACAAAGTGTACAAACTAAGACCACCTTGTAACAGATAGGTACAAAGTGTACAAACTAAGACCACCTCGTAACAGATAGGTACAGAGTGTACAAAATAAGACCACCTTGTAACAGATAGGTACAAAGTGTACAAACTAAGACCACCTTGTAACAGATAGGTACAAAGTGTACAAACTAAGACCACCTCGTAACAGATAGGTACAAAGTGTACAAACTAAGACCACCTCGTAACAGATAGGTACAGAGTGTACAAACTAAGACCACCTTGTAACAGATAGGTACAAAGTGTACAAACTAAGACCACCTTGTAACAGATAGGTACAGAGTGTACAAACTAAGACCACCTCGTAACAGATAGGTACAGAGTGTACAAACTTAGACCACCTTGTAACAGATAGGTACAAAGTGTACAAACTAAGACCTCGTCGTAACAGATAGGTATAAAGTGTACAAACTAAGACCACCTTGTAACAGATAGGTACAAAGTGTACAAACTAAGACCACCTTGTAACAGATAGGTACAAAGTGTACAAACTAAGTCCACTTCGTAACAGATAGGTACAGAGTGTACAAACTAAGACCACCTCGTAACAGATAGGTACAAAGTGTACAAACTAAGACCACATCGTAACAGATAGGTACAGAGTGTATAAACAGACCACCTTGTAACAGATAGGTACAAAGTGTACAAACTAAGACCACCTCGTAACAGATAGGTACAAAGTGTACAAACTAAGACCACCTCGTAACAGATAGGTACAGAGTGTACAAACTAAGACCACATTGTAACAGATAGGTACAAAGTGTACAAACTAAGACCACCTCGTAACAGATAGGTACAAAGTGTACAAACTAAGACCACGTCGTAACAGATAGGTACAGAGTGTACAAACTAAGACCACCTCGTAACAGATAGGTACAAAGTGTACAAACTAAGACCACCTCGTAACAGATAGGTACAAAGTTTACAAATTAAGTCCACCTCGTAACAGATAGGTACAAAGTGTACAAACTAAGACCACCTTGTAACAGATAGGTACAAAGTGTACAAACTAAGACCACCTCATAACAGATAGGTACAAAGTGTACAAACTAAGACCACATCGTAACAGATAGGTACAAAGTGTACAAACTAAGACCACCTCGTAACAGATGGGTACAAAGTGTACAAACTAAGACCACCTCGTTACAGATAGGTACAGAGTATATTGCCCATGATAGTTCTTCTGAGTTAAAGTAGAAAATACAACAAAGAGCCAATCTTGTTTCATTTTTAAAGAGGTTTCCGAATTGAATCCGAAAGAAACAAGACCGTTTTTAATAAAAGAATTTGGATTCCAGGAATATATAATTATCGAAATTCATCATGTATTGATAGAATATATTGATCTAAAAAAATTTAAATATTGTGGTGATACTGAATTTGAGACAATGAAATGATACAATCTATGTCGTAAATCAAAAAATGCAATCAAGGTTACCTATGTATGTAAGCGGAAAAAGATGAATTTCTTGGTTTTTAAAAAACTTGCCATATGATTTATTGGTTTATAAGAGATAATACTAAAACTGTACAATGTACGTATCAAGTGTGTTATGTATTATATTATACTGAGACTTTCTCATTAATCATTATTTTCGAAAATGATGTGTTGGGCTGTAATGATTCGAACGAATTTTACAAAATTCGCCAAAACTAGGATTCCACATCTGGATTCCATGTCTGGAAATCCTCTTATTTTGAGCCATGTAGTTTACATCATATCTAATATGACCAAATCGACCCATACTGAATCTGCTCTCAAGTCCTTGTCCAAATGCGGCTGACACAAATCTACTCTTAGATCTCAGTCCGAATGAGTGTGGTGCAAATCTACTCTCAGATCCCTGTCCGAATGCGTCTGACGCAAATATACTCTCAGATCCCTGTCTGAATGCGTCTGACGCAAATCTACTCTCAGATCCCTGTCTGAATGCGTCTGACGCAAATATACTCTCAGATCTCTGTCCGAATGCGTCTGATACAAAACTAATCTCAGATCCCTGTTCGAATGCGTCTGATTCAAATCTACTCTCAGATGTCTGTCAGAATGCGTCTGATGCAAATCTACTCTCAGATTCCTGTCTGAATGCATCTGACGCAAATCTACTCCCAGATCCCTGTCCGAATGAGTCAGACGCAAATCTACTCTCAGATCCCTGCCCGAATGCCTTTGACGCAAATCTACTATCAGATCCTTTTTCAAATGCGTCTGATGCAAATTTACTCTCAGATGCCTTTCAGAATGCGTCTGACGCAAATCTTCTCTCAGATCCCTGTCCGAATGCGTCTGACGCAAATATACTCTCAGATCCCTGTCCGAATGCGCCTGACGCAAATATACTCTCAGATATATGTCCGAATGAGTCTGATACAAATCTAATCTCAGATCCTTGTCCGAAAACGTCTGATGCATATCTACTCTCAGATGTCTGTCCGGATGCGTCTGACGCAAATCTACTATCAGATCCGTGTCCGAATGAGTCAGACGCAAATCTACTCTCAGATCCCTGCCCGAATGCCTTTGATGCAAATCTACCATCAGATCCTTCTTCAAATGTGTCTGATGCAAATCTTCTCTCAGATCCCTGTCCGAATGCGTCTGACTCGAATCTACTATCAGACCCTTCTTCAAATGTGCGTGACGGAAACCTACTCTCAGATCCCTGTCAGAATGTGTCTGATGCAAATCATTTCCCAGATCCCTGTCGGAATGCGTGTGAAGCAAATCCACTCTCAGATTCCTGTCCGAATGAGTCAGACGCAAATCACTTTTCAGATCCAAGTCCGAATGAGGCTGATGCAAATCTACTCTCAGATGCCTGTCGCAATGCGTCTGATGCAAATCTACTCTCAGATGCCTGTCGGAATGCGTCTGATGCAAACCTACTCTCAAATGCCTGTCCGAATGCGTCTGACGCAAATCTACTCTCAAATGCCTGTCCGAATGCGTCTGACGCAAATCTACTCTCAGATCCCTGTCCGAATGCGTCTGACACAAATCTACTCTCAGATGTCTGTCAGATTAATGAATCTGATGCAAATCTACTCTCAGATCCCTGTCCGAATGGATCAGACGCAATTTTACTCTCAGATCCCTGTCCGAATGCGCCTGACGCAAATCTACTCTCAGATCCATGTCCGAATGACTTTGACGCAAATCTACTCTTAGATCCCAGTCGGAGTGAGTCTGAAACAAACCTATTTCGGATCCCTGTCCGAATTCATCTGAAATAAATACAGGTCTGTCCATTACAATACTCCAAAAGTAATGACACTAATCGTTAGACTATACTTCTCTCACAATCACTTTACTCAATGTAGATAGTTTGTTAAAATGTTTTATTTTCTTGTTAATCCGATAAACTAAACAGCTGCTATAGCTGACATTATCTTTATTTTCTGTCCACCCTGAAGCCGTTCAGAACGGTATCTAGCACACTTAATTTTGTCTTTCATTATAATATGTTTCCCATATAAACTTTACTACAATTAATCGACTAGAATTACTTACCTACATACCGTTTATTTTTTCTTTTTGTAGTCTTTCCAGTCATGACGTCAATGCAGTGTGTATTTTTCGTCATCTCCATATCACTATGCATATGCATGGTTTATTCTAAACGTAAGTAGCACATTTTCTCTTATTTATACATACAATTACCTCCCTCAGCATGGTTATTTTTTCATACATTTAACCCACATCCTGGTTATTTCTACACAAATTTACCTCCCTCATCATGGTTATTTTTACATACAATTACCTCTCTCATTATGGTTATTTCTACACAAATTTACCTCCCTCATCATGGTTATTTCCAAACATATTAACATCCACCATCATGGTTATTTCTACACATATTTACTTCCCTCATCATGGTTGTTTCTATACACTTTTATCTCTCTCATCATGGTTACTTTTACATAGTTACCTCACTCGTCATGGTTATTGTCTCCCGCTTTTTTCGTCTGTCCGTCTGTCTGTTCGTCCGTCTGTCACAAAAACTTTTACCTTGGTCATAACTTTTTAATAATAAGACGTAGGTCCTTCATATTTGGCAAGTGTGTCTCTAATTGCAATACTTTTCCGTTGATACCAATTTTTTCTATCATGTGACCTTGACCGTGTCCTTTGACCTACTTCAATTTAACTTTTTGCCGTAAGACGTAGGGCATCGTATTTGGCAGGTGTGTCTGTAGACATGCACAACCATGACAATATGTCACAGATCACTGCACCCTTACAGATACAACTCCCAAAGGCGGGGAACACAATTCTCTGAATTTGCTTGTTTCTACAAATATTTACCTCCCTCATCTTAGTTATTTCTACATTCATTCTCCTCCCTCATCTGGTTATTTCTATTCATATTTACCTCCCCCATCATGTTTATTTCTACACACATGTACTTCCCTCATCATTTTTATTTCTATACAAATTTACTACCCTCATGATGGTTATTTGTACACACATTTACGTCCCTCATCATGGTTATTTTTACATACATTAACTCTCTCATCATGGTTATTTCTACACACATCCCCTCATCATTATTATCTTTACATAGTTACCTTCCTCATCCTGGTTATTTCTACACATATTTCCTGCGTCATCAAGGATATTTTTGCACGCATTTACCTCCCTCAGCATGGTTATTTCTACACACATTTACCTCACTCGTCAGGGTTATTTTCACATACATATACGTCATTCACCACGGGGACCACAACTCTCTGAATTCGCTTGTTTCTACACATATTAAACTCACTCATTCAGGTTATTTCTACATGCATTAACCTCACTCATTCAGGTTATTTCTACACATATTAACCTCATTCATTCAGGTTATTGCTACGCACATTAACCTCACTCATTCAGGTTATTTTACACACATTAACCTCACTCATTCAGGATATTTTTACACTTATTAACCTCACTTATTCAGGTTATTTTACACACATTTATCTCCTTCATTATCACTGTAAGAATGTTACTATATCTGTCTTCACATTCCAGCAGAACTCCTACTTTGAAAATAAATCAGCTCTTAGGTTCCATTACACGTATTGTGAACATTCCGTTACCGTTTTATTCAATACAATCTTCTTTTACTCAAGCATGATCAGTTGCACTTTCTCGAACTTTTCCGCCACATACTCGGTTTTTTTCGATTTATTCAAAGATGTGTTTGTATAACTTTGTGTTTTTTTTGTATAGTGTTCCCATTCCAAATGTTTTCCTCAAACTGACTAGAGTTATCTTTATTGCATTATTTTGCAGTGGAATGCGCCCGGTTTCCGCTGTGCACTGACACTAAATCTATTGATATATCTGTCAGTTTTTTTTTCTGTTATCTTGTAGTGAAATGTCTCCGGTTCCCGCTATGTGTTGACAGTAATTTTATCGCTTTACCTTGCAGTGGAATGCGCCCGGTTCCCGCTATGTGTTGACAGTAATTTTATCGCTTTACCTTACAGTGGAATGCGCCCGGTTCCCACTATGTGTTGACAGTAATTTTATCGCTTTACCTTACAGTGGAATGCGCCCGGTTCCCACTATGTGTTGACAGTAATTTTAAGAAGCCCACTATAGTAGAGACTCGTTTTACCAACTCGTTCATCTATAACGTCACTTTACTAGAGCGATATTCGTATTATCGATGTGATCCTCCGGAAGAGAAGTATGGCTTAGGCAGTGACGGCAAGCAGTGGTGGGTATACCACGGATGTGGCGGAGTGTTCGCAGTGCGCGAATGCACAGAAAAACCGAACACGAAGCTCATTCAGAAACCAAAGGATAAAATCAAAAGCCATCATAAAGAAATTGACAGAAAATGCAGAGAGCAACTAGGCCTTATACCGGATGAAATGATGGTATGATATGTAACTAGACTGTATACCTTACTTAATGATGATTTGAGGTATATATTTTCGTGTATTAACTTTACCTCATACCAAACGAAATGGTGATTTGGTATATTCTTGTAAATTATCTATAAGGCCTTATACCCGACGAAATGATGGTATGATGCATTCCTCTTTATTAATTATGGCCTCAAACCTTACGAAATGATGATATTATGTATTCCTCTTTATTAATTATGGCCTCAAACCTTACGAAATGATGGTATGATGTATTCCTCTTTATTAATTATGGCCTCAAACCTTACGAAATGATGGTATGATGTGTTCTTCTTTATTAATTATGGCCTCAAACCTTACGAAATGATGGTATGATGTATTCATCTTTATTAATTATGGCCTCAAACCTTACGAAATGATGATATGATGTATTCCTCTTTATCAATTATGGCCTCAAACCTTACGAAATGATGGTATGATGTGTCTTAGTCATATCCGAGGATATCACATCCGTACATGTATTTTCTCATTCGTTGATTGAACCTATAAATTCTAAATCTCTTGTGTATCTGCAAACACTCACGATGTTTTTTATTAGACCACTTATCTGACTGTATTCTACTTACAGGAAAAGGAGAAAGTTACAGCATTCTAGATCCAATAAGAAGTCTATCTTATTTGGCTAGTACTCAGTCAAAGCATACCTGTTATGGATAACACATCAACAATAAGAAACAGCAGTATCAATTCATGTCTCCAATTTCTTTATACAATAATTTATTGACAGAAAAACAAGAGAAATAAATCTATTTATTGTTAACATGTTTTACGATACATATAATTTACAATACCAACATGTAAAGAACACTAACATAATGTTATAGAAAACAATGGTCATAAATTAAAGAACAATGACAATGCCAACAATTACAGAGAATACACAGGGATTAGCCTCGAAATTCAGCTAGAATTTAGATGTCTGACGAGATTTAACAAGGAATTAGCCCCAAGGTCCGGCAATATCTACTAGTCGAGATTCAACAAAGAATCAGCCCCAAGGTCCGGCAATATCTGCCAGTCAAGATTCAAAAAGAAATTACCCTGAAAGTCGGTAATATCTGACAAGATTTAATAAGGAATTAGCCCCAAGGTCCGACAATACCTGTCAGACGAGATTCAACAAAGAATTAGCCCCAAGGTCCGGCAATATCTGCCAGAAGAGATTCAACAAGGAATTGGCAATATCTGCATGACGAAAAGAAGGGGGATGCAATACATATATTATCAATCCTAGTTCTGATTCTTTAATAGTGATTTCTGTTGCTCTAAAATGCGTCGATCTTGTTGCGACGAGCTCTGGCTTCCTTGCTAATACCTACAATCAGACAGAAATCAGATTTCTTAGTAATTTAATAAATGTTAAGGAGGAAGTAAACCCCAGACCGTTTTCAATTGACCATTCCTTCCATCTGCATATAGGATAGACCGAGTTTATCTATTCCTCCCATCTGCATGTAGCATAGATCTTTTTTGATTGATTAATGTTTTACGTGACTCCACGATTATTTCACGTATATGTGGACGGCATCTGCCTGATGCATCGCATAGAAATTTATACCTGTGCAAATGACCCACCTAAATCAGTGAAGGAAGGATCTTTTACGTGCCACGCCTACCGTGACATGGGACCTCGGTTTTTACAGAGCACCGATGTGCCCAGGGCGGGAGTCGAACCCTGGTCTTCTGGTCACAAGCCGAGCACCTCATCCACTGGGCTACACCGGCTTGTTGATCCATTCATCTATATATAAGATAAATTGAGTTGATCCATTCATCTTATCTGCATATAGGATAGACCGAGTGGACCCATTCCTCCCAAATGCATATAGGATAGGTCTGCATATAAAATAGGTTAAATCGATTCAATACTACCGTCTGCGTATAGGATAGATCGATTTGATCAGTTCTTCCCACCTACATCCATCGAAGTTATAAATCTGTGACATACATATATCAAAACTTATGACAATATTTCTTGTACGGATTGATATTTCTACTAAGATATCAAGTCTATAGACTGAAGAAAATAAGAATTATTCTAAACATAAGGAATATCTCCCTCATGCATAACCCAGTCCTTAGTTGGGGTCTTTGAATCTTACTTTTATGTCATTTTAGTAATGGGTTCGCTTTTCAAATGTTTATACTTTTGACTTCTACCGTTTTAACTCTAGCATCACTGAAGAGACATTCGTTGCGCATCTGGTGCACAGAATCTGATTAATACCGCTGGTTAATATAACTGGTTAATACCACTGGTTAATATAACTGGTTAATATAACTGGTTAATACCACTGCTGGTGGACTATCAGTTCCCGGAGGTGTCCCGAGTCCAGTTTTCAGTACATCTGTACCGACCCGAAATAAATATTTCAGTCTTACTGTGTGGTGAAATATGTAAATTATTCTAAAACTAGGAAGTATCTCCCTCATGTATAGTTCTGTCCTTAGATGGATTCTTACTGTGGTCTTGAGCTTGCTCTTCAAATATTTATACTTTCTATTTCCACAGTTTAGCAGTCTTCAGCAAATTAATACACGAGTATATGTTCTGGTATTTATACGTAGTCTTACAATTAATACACCGTATAAATAATATATTCCATTAACCTCAAAATATATAGGAAAAATGTATTCACACAGTAATGAACAGATGTGATTAATGTACAACAAAGATTATATAACAAAAACTGAAAAAGGAGGAAGGAACATATTTATATAAAGAGAGTAAGCAATAGCCAGGTATAAAGTGATAGTAACTTTTACAGCAGTATTATATGGTCCAATAGCCAGATACAAATTGATAGTAACTAATACAACGGTATGATATGATACAATAGAGCCAGACACAAAGGGATAGTAACTAATACAACAGTAAGATACGATACAATAGCCAGATACAAAGGGATATTAACTAATACAACAGTAAGATACGATACAATAGCCAGATACAAAGTGATAGTAACTAATACAACGGGATAGTAACTAATACAACAGTAAGATACGATACAATAGTCAGATAGAAAGGGATAGTAACTAATACAACAGTAAGATACGATACAATAGCCAGATACAAAAGGATAGTAACTAATACAACGGGATAGGAACTAATACAACAGTAAGATACGATACAATAACCAGATACAAAGTGATATTAACTAATACAACAGTAAGATACGATACAATAGCCAGATACAAAGTGATAGTAACTAATACAACGGGATAGGAACTAATACAACAGTAAGATACGATACAATAGCCAGATACAAAGAGATAGTAACTAATACAACAGTAAGATACGATACAATAGCCAGATACAAAGGGATAGTAACTAATACAACAGTAAGACACGATACAATAGCCAGATACAAAGGGATAGTAACTAATACAACAGTAAGATACGATACAATAGCCAGATACAAAGGGATAGTAACTAATGCAACAGTAAGATACGATACAATAGCCAGATACAAAGGGATAGTAACTAATACAACAGTAAGATACGATACAATAGCCAGATACAAAGGGATAGTAACTAATACAACAGTAAGATACGATACAATAGCCAGATACAAAGGGATAGTAACTAATACAACAGTAAGATACGATACAATAGTCAGATACAAAGGGATAGTAACTAATACAACAGTAAGATACGATACAATAGCCAGATACAAAGGGATAGTAACTAATACAACAGTAAGATACGATACAATAGCCAGATACAAAGGGATAGTAACTAATACAACAGTAAGATACGATACAATAGCCAGATACAAAGGGATAGTAACTAATACAACAGTAAGATACGATACAATAGCCAGTTACAAAGGGATATTAACTAATACAACAGTAAGATACGATACAATAGCCAGATACAAAGGGATATTAACTAATACAACAGTAAGATACGATACAATAGCCAGATACAAAGGGATATTAGCTAATACAACAGTAAGATACGATGCAATAGCCAGATACAAAGGGATATTAACTAATACAACAGTAAGATACGATACAATTGTCAGATAGAAAGGGATGGTAACTTAAATAACAGTAAGGTACGATACAATAGCCAGATACAAAGGGATAGTAACTTATACAATAGTAAGATATGACACAATAGTCAGATATATATGTAAAGTGATGGTTACTTTTGCAACAGTAAGATAAGTGACATAGCCAGATACGAAGAGATAGGAACTTATACAACAGTAAGATATGATACAATAGACAGAAACAATGTGATTATACCTCATACAACAGTAAGATATGGTGTAATTAGCAGATACAAAGAGAAAGTAACTGATACAGCAGTAAGATATGGTACAATAGCTAGATACGAAGTGAAAGTGTTAATAAATTATACAACAGTAAAATATGATACAATAGCCAGATACAAAGTGAAATTGATAGTAACTTACATGTATACCACAGTAAGATATGATAAAATAGCCAGATACAAAACGAAAGTGATAGTAATTGTATAGGTCCATGGTGACTTCTGCCACATAAATGAGCCAGTAACTCCTCTTTTTTCTTACATGTATACCACAGTAAGATATGATACAATAGCCAGATACAAAGCGAAAGTGATAGTAACTTACATGTATACAACCGTAAGATATAATACAATAGCCAGATACAAAGTGATAGTAAACACCACTAAGGTATGTGACAATAGTCGGATATACAATGATGCTTGGTTATCGTACAGCAATAAGATATGACGCAGTAGCTAGATATAATGTAATAGTAACTACATAGAAATTAGAATTCAAGACAGATGTAATACTATGGTAAGCAGTAAGACACAAGCAAGACGTTCCCGTATAGAAAGGTATTTTTGTGTAATCAGTCTTACCCGGATACTGCGGGGGATATCGAGGAGGACCTCGTTTGCGAGGATGTCTGAGAAAAGTCAGCAATATTATGTGTATTCAGAATGACAATGCAATGGGTATGTATCCCTCAATGCTGAACATAGAGGATAGAAACAATATCACATTTATATTCCTAGTAACATAGAGACTAGAAACAATATGACATTTATATTCCAAGTAACATAGAGGCTACAAACAATGACATATATATTCCAAGTAACATTGAGGCTAGAAACAATGACATTTATATTCCAAGTAACATAGAGGCTAGAAACAATGGCATATATATTCCAAGTAACATTGTGGCTAAAAACAATGACATTTATTTTCCAAGTAACATAGAGGCTAGAAACAATGGCATGTATATTCCAATTAAGAAGCAAGTAAAGACTCATAAGAACTGTCTTCCATGATGTAAGTTACATTCTATATGTGTATTAAAACTTAAAGGTCTGAGGAATCATGTCCTCAACAAATGTAAACATCGTCTGCTCTGCTGATCGGATACATACTTAGAAACTTAGTTTAACTTCTATCTAGAATAGCAGTTTAGTGCAGAGAATAATGTGAGTCATCAACATGACATATTCATGCCAAGATACATGACAAACTGCATGCGGTCCAATGTCATCATACATACATATATATACATATATATATATATACATATATATATATATATATATATATATATATATATATATATATATATATCTTTAGAGATATAACAAACAATGGGACCATGTGGTATCAATTCATAAGGTGGCAAACTGGAGTACTTCAAGAAATAAAACATTTATGTTAAAGTCTACCTCTGAGAACACGTATGAAGATGTTCATATATCGGCTACTTTGCACCTCTGTTAAAGCATTTTTCCATATGATCTTTCATATGTATTCTCTCGTTTGGTATATGCATATGTAAACTTGACCTTTAACATGAATATCATATATATACAATACTATACTATACAATACTATATACTTACTTTGAGTAACCATAGTCATAATCGTCATCAGAATCACTGGAAAAGAGAAGCAAATACGTCAATAGTATAATGAAACTTCAGATATATATGTCTCACTGACGATGTATCACTCATGACGATGTATCACGATATATCACTTATGACATGTCATGTGTCACTCACGATATATCACTCATGATGTATCACTCACGATGTATCACTCATGATGTATCACTCATTATGTTTTATTCACCGACGATGTGTCACTCATGATGTATCACTCATTATGTTTTATTCACCGACGATGTGTCACTCACGAAGTATCACTCACGAAGTCTCACTCACGATGTATCACTCATCAAGTATCACTCAAAGACGATGTATCACTCACAGACGATGTATCGCTCACGATGTTTCAATCACGATGTACCACGATCTATCACTTACGATATATCATGATGTATCATTCACGAAGAATCACACATGTGTATCACAATGGAAGGTAAGGAAGCCTCATTAGTGATCCGTCAAATAAAACACGTAAATAATTGAGTTTAATATCCACATTTTAATCACGTGATTTTACTTTATTCACATAATGTTACGCTGATGTAAAAAACAACATTTCAACTTAAGTACTAATAATGTGATTATTAGTCTGTCAATATAAAATATTTTGTATAACAGTAATCTGTTAGTATGATATAGATATGACAGTATCACATAAATGACTTTCTGTCAGAATTATTCTATCAAAATGAACTGATCATCAGGTAAATAATGTCATATAATGAATATTAGGGCTGATTTAGGAGCACACAGGAGATGTTATTTGACAAAATGAAAAAGGCCCTGGTATTAGTATATCATGAAATGATAACTTACTCTTCATCAGAATCATCCCTGAAAAAGATTGAGGGTAACAGGTAAGATATATTATGCTATAAAGCAATACCTGAGGAATCTCAGAATTCAAATAGAAAATATTGACAAACTTCTTACTGCCTGAATATAGACAAGCATCTAACTGGGTAAGCATTTCAAATGAAATCTATCAATTAGTTTCTTTCTGGATTGAAAACCTTCGAACGGTCCAATTAGTAAAGTAAATATCCCACACTGGTTACATTAATGTTTTTGTTTATGTTAAAGAACTAATGCACATTTATACTTACTCTCCGTACCCCTCGGACTTTTTCATTCTTCGGTAGTACTTGGATGTCTTCACTGCCACGATTATAACTGGTACAAAGAACAAGAGGCCCCAGCCCGTGCCGAACCAAAAGCCATTCTAGTTAATAAATATATATACATGTCTTATATGATGGAAATAGTGCTCAGCAAAGAATACTTCACATTGCCTGGCATACTAAAGGAAAAGACAAGCTACAGTCTATTATAAATATTCAATGGCGGATTTACATCCCAAATAAAACAAGAGAGAGAGAGTTTTTCCCCGACTGAAAATTTAAGGTTGCAAGACCTTTTCAAAACTCAGCAGATGTTATTGTACTGCTATCCACCAGTCATAATGTACGTAAGAGGTGTCAAGAGATGATGGCGGATTTTTCATTGCAGCAGAGTCGGATTTGTTCAATTTTTGACGGCGAAGTGTTACGAACCACTGTGCTCCTTTATAACTCTTGACAGATCTCATTCATTAACGCGGGTTGTATAAGCGCTGTAACATAATCGAAAGTGGAAGTACAAGCAAAACTACATGAAAATAAGTCGATGTGGGAGGACGTTTATAACAAGTTCATATCCACCTACGCGATCGCTGATTAAAAGCAAATGAAGTGGTGCTGAATGGGAAAGATATGTTTGCGGGTACACGCACTGGAAATAAAAAGTCCCTACGAGAATATTCCCATACTAACTCAGGGAAAAGTTGATATCGTCGCTCCTTTGGTGTTTGTTTTGGAGGATCAAGTTGAGAAACTGCGTAGTTTGGGATTGCAGGCAACTTGTATAGGAAAGGACGAAGCTGAAAACGAAGAATTATCTGATTCTGATTGGACGCGATGGATATCCGCTGTAGCCAATGATACAAAAGAATCCAACACCGCGTTTTATGAATGAGATTATAGAGGAGCATAGCGTTTTATGAAAGAGATTATAGAGGTTATAGAGGAGCATAGCATTTTATGAATGAAATTACAGAGGTTATAGAGGACCATAGCGTTTATGAATGAGATTCTAGAGGTTATAGAGGACCATAGCGTTTTATGAAAGAAATTATAGAGATTAAAGAAGAGCATAGCGTTTATGAATGAGATTACAGAGGTAATAGAGGACCATAGCGTTGTATGAAAGAGATTATAGAGGTTATAGAGGAGCATAGCATTTTATGAATGAAATTACAGAGGTAATAGAGGACTGTAGCGTTTTATGAATGAGATAATAGAGGTTATAGAGGAGCATAGCGTTTTATGAATGAGATAATAGAGGTTATAGAGGACCATAGCGTTTTAATTAAAGAGATTATAGAGGTTATAGGGGAGCATAGTGTTTTATGAATGAGATTATATTCAAATATGTTTTATATTCTCAAAAATTGGTATGTCATGTATGCACAATTTCTCAACAGCTCTAAAGTTTTCACGGGATGGTGTGAATATTGACGTAATAATTAAGAAAACGCCGGAAAATACGTAGTCAGAGAAAAAAAATCGTGGAATTTTAAAACCAGTCAAAATGCGTGTTACATGTAAAACTAAATGATTTTGGTGTCACTTCAAAGAGAATAATTGTGTAAACATGCAAAATATGACGATTTTATGGTTCATAATATGGTTATATGGGTCAACATCTCTATGAGTACTCAATGCGTTGGTATGTGGCTATGCCCTGCTGTATGGGAGTACTCACTGAGTTGGTGTATTAGCTAGCCCCTGCTGTATCGCAGTACTCACTGAGTTAGTGTATTAAATATGTCCTGCTGTATGAGAGTACGCACTGAGTTGGTGTATTAGTTATGCCCTACTGTATGGGAGTACTCACTGAGTTGGTGTATTACCTATGCCCTGCTGTATGGGAGTACTCACTGAGTTGTTGTGTCAGCTAGGCCCTGCTGTATGGGAGTACTCACTGAGTTTGTGTGTTAGCTAGGCCCTGCTGTATGGAAGTACTCACTGAGTTTGTGTGTTAGCTAGGCCCTGCTGTATGGGAGTACTCACTGATTTTGTGTATTACGTATGCCCTGCTGTATGGGAGTACTTACTGGGTTTGTGTGTTACCTATACCCTGCTGTATTGGAGTAATGCTCACTTACCAATGCGTCTACCACATAAGAACATAACGTTGTAGTGAAGGAGTCATATAGATTCCAGAGTGGAAGGCATGCTGCCAATTCATTGTAAATCTGAAAGTAATAAATTAAAACTATGAAAATGAAATAATGATTTCGTATGAAAATGTTATACAAGACGAGATTTCATTGTATTATGTAAAAAGGAGAGTTTGTGTATGACTCACCAGGTATCGCACTCTCGAGATGTAGGAATCTACGTAGCCAAGAAGCTTGTCTTTATAGGACACTGTTACCTACAACCGGAAGTGTAGACAATCATCATTATATAAATCACTCAATACACATGAATCTAATCCAGATCAGGGTATACCCTATACTTTAAGAAATTTAAGATTTATTCATTCTTACTATCGAACCATCTACTTTCTCGTTCAGTGAAAAGAGATTTTAAATAATAATAATAATAATAATAATAATAATAATAATAATAATAATAATAATAATAATACTAATACATGTAATAATAATATAATAATAATACATGTAATAATAATAATAATAATAATAATAATAATAATAATTATAATAATAATAATAGTAATAATAATAATAATAATAATAATAATAATAATAGTAATAATAATAAGAAGAAGAAGAAGAAGAAGAAGAAGTAGAGTAGAAGGAAGAAGAACAGAATGCAAAAATAAAAAAAGGCGTATCCTTACTTGACACTGTTTACCACAGAATTGAACTTACACTGGTTAAGACGGACGTAACATTGTTCTGGATCTGATCATCTGCATCCTTGGCAGTGGTCTTGACGTCATCAATTTTCGTCTACAAAGAAAAGAGTACGATAGACAAAAGTAGATAAAACTAATCCCTTACTTAATCTAACGCGACGAATGTATATGCTAGTACTGTACAACAATATTCATGTATACATTGACGAGGTTGTAGCTTTGGTCTGTCTAGCACTGTACGATAACATGTACATTGACGAAGTTGTAGCTTTGGTCTGTCTAGCACTGTACGATAACATGTACATTGACGAGGTTGTAGCTTTGGTCTGTCTAGCACTGTACGATAACATGTACATTGACGAGGTTGTAGCTTTGGTCTGTCTAGCACTGTACGATAACATGTACATTGACGAGGTTGTAGCTTTGGTCTGTCTAGCACTGTACGATAACATGTACATTGACGAGGTTGTAGCTTTGGTCTGCCTCGCACTGTACAATAACATGTACACTGACGAGGTTGTAGCTTTGGTCTGTCTAGCACTGTACGATAACATGTACACTGACGATGTTGTAGCTTTGGTCTGTCTAGCACTGTACGATAACATGTACATTGACGAGGTTGTAGCTTTGGTCTGTCTAACACTGTACGATAACATGTACATTGACGAGGTTGTAGCTTTGGTCTGTCTAGCACTGTACGATAACATGTACATTGACGAGGTTGTAGCTTTGGTGTGTCTAGCACTGTACAATAGCATGTACACTGACGAGGTTGTAGCTTTGGTCTGTCTAGCACTGTACAATAACATGTACACTGACGAGGTTGTAGCTTTGGTCTGTCTAGCACTGTATAATAACATGCACATTGACGAGGTTGTAACTTTGGTCTGTCTAGCACTGTACAATAACATGTACATTGACGAGGTTGTAGCTTTGGTCTGTCTAGCACTGTACAATAACATGTACATTGACGAGGTTGTAGCTTTGGTCTGTCTAGCACTGTACAATAACATGTACATTGACGAGGTTGTAGCTTTGGTCTGTCTAGCACTGTACAATAACATGTACATTGACGAAGTCGTAGCTTTGGTCTGTCAAGCACTGTACAATAACATGTACATTGACGAGGTTGTAGCTTTGGTCTGTCTAGCACTGTACAATAACATGTACATTGACGAGGTTGTAGTTTTGGTCTGTCTAGCACTGTACAATAACATGTACATTGACGAAGTTGTAGCTTTGGTTTGTCTAGCACTGTACAATAACATGTACATTGACGAGGTTGTAGCTTTGGTCTGTCTAGCACTGTACAATAACATGTACACTGTACAATAACATGTACATTGACGAAGTTGTAGCTTTGGTCTGTCTAGCACTGTACAATAACATGTACACTGTACAATAACATGTACATTGACGAAGTTGTAGCTTTGGTGTGTCTAGCACTGTACAATAACATGTACATTGACGAGGTTGTAGCTTTGGTCTGTCTAGCACTGTACAGTAACATGTATATTGACGAGGTTGTAGCTTTGGTCTGTATAGCACTGTACAATAACATGTACATTGACGAGGTTGTAGCTTTGGTCTGTCTAGCACTGTACAATAATATGTACACTGACGAGGTTGTAGCTTTGGTGTGTCTAACACTGTACAATAACATGTACATTGACGAGGTTGTAGCTTTGGTCTGTCTAGCACTGTACAATGACATGTACATTGACGAGGTTGTAGCTTTAGTCTGTCTAGCACTGTACAATAACATGTACATTGACGAGGTTGTAGCTTTGGTCTGTCTAGCACTGTACAATAACATGTACATTGACGAGGTTGTAGCTTTGGTGTGTCTAGCACTGTACAATAACATGTACACTGACGAGGTTGTAGCTTTGGTCTGTCTAGCACTGTACAATAACATGTACATTGACGAAGTTGTAATTGTTTTGGTCTGTCTAGCACTGTACAATAACATGTACAATGACGAAGTTGTAGCTTTGGTTTGTCTAGCACTGTACAATAACATGTACATTGACGAGGTTGTAGCTTTGGTGTGTCTAGCACTGTACAATAACATGTACATTGACGAGGTTGCAGCTTTGGTCTGTCTAGCACTGTACAATAACATGTACATTGACGAGGTTGTAGCTTTGGTATGTCTAACACTGTACAATAACATGTTCACTGACGAGGTTGTAGCTTTGGTGTGTCTAGCACTGTACAATAACATGTACACTGACGACGTTGTAGCTTTGGTATGTCTAGCACTGTACAATAACATGTACACTGACGAAGTTGTAGCCTTAGTATGTCTAGCACTGTACATTAACATGTACACTGTACAATAACATGTACATTGACGAAGTTGTAGCTTTGGTGTGTCTAGCACTGTACAATAACATGTACATTGACGAGGTTGTAGCTTTGGTCTGTCTAGCACTGTACAATAACATGTACATTGACGAGGTTGTAGCTTTGGTCTGTCTAGCACTGTACAATAACATGTACATTGACGAGGTTGTAGCTTTGGTCTGTCTAGCACTGTACAATAACATGTACATAGACGAAGTTGTAGCTTTGGTCTGTATAGCACTGTACAATAACATGTACATTGACGAGGTTGTAGTTTTGGTCTGTCTAGCACTGTACAATAATATGTACACTGACGAGGTTGTAGCTTTGGTCTGTCTAACACTGTACAATAACATGTACACTGACGAGGTTGTAGCTTTGGTCTGTCTAGCACTGTACAATAACATGTACATTGACGAGGTTGTAGCTTTGGTCTGTCTAGCACTGTACAATAACATGTACATTGACGAGGTTGTAGCTTTGGTGTGTCTAGCACTGTACAATAACATGTACATTGACGAGGTTGTAGCTTTGGTGTGTCTAGCACTGTACAATAACATGTACACTGACGAGGTTGTAGCTTTGGTCTGTCTAGCACTGTATAATAACATGTACACTGACGATGTTGTAGCTTTGGTGTGTCTAGCACTGTACAATGACATGTGTATTGACGAGGTTGTAGCTTTGGTCTGTCTAGCACTGTACAATAACATGTACATTGACGGGGTTGTAGCTTTGGTGTGTCTAGCACTGTACAATAACATGTACACTGACGAGGTTGTAGCTTTGGTCTGTCTTTTGTTGTACATTTATATATACAATTTTTAACTTTAGTCTGTTTAGTACTTTACAACAATATATAATTGTTAAGTCTGTAGATTTGGTTTATCTAGTACTGTACAACAAAATATACCATTATATCTTTGGGTACAATCTGTTACACTATTATACCTTTGGGTACAATCTGTTACACCATTATACCTTTGGGTACAATCTGTTACACCATTATACCTTTTGGTTACAATCTGTTACACCATTATACCTTTTGGGTACAATCTTTTACACCATTATACCTTTTGGGTACAATCTGTTACACCATTATACCTTTTGGGTACAATCTGTTACACGTTTTGTTGACCGTCAGTTTTATCAACTTACCGTGACGCCACTTATAGAATTTTCCAAAGTCGTGATCGAGGATTGTAGAGTTGTCTGAAATGTGGGATAGAATGATTCAGTTTTTGTCATCTCACGTATCATAAAGAACAGATTTTATCCAATAATTTTTTTAAGATTTGGTACTTCATATTTTGCCGCATGACATTCCTTATATTGGTACCATGTGTAAGTATTACATATCGCGTATAACAGAGGAGACAACTGCGTAAAGCTTAAGACATTATATAACAGAGGAGACAACTGCGTAAAGCTTAAGACATTATATAACAGAGGAGACAACTGCGTAAAGCTTAAGACATTATATAACTGCCAACCATGAATAATGTACACAATAAATGTGTAAACAAACTTGCTGTCTCCTCTTAGAATTTACAATCTTCACGTATCGCATTTCTATACTTGTTTGCCATTTAATAGTCATCTTTATACATGGTACCTTTTTAGTTTCCACATCAGGTAGTGTGACGTCACGTATGGTAGTCATATCAGCAATATGGCTATCCCAGTTAGACTGAAAGACAAACAAATAATAAACTAAAGGGCAAAAAATACCAGAAAACGTGATAATGTGAATAAAATGAAATAATAAAAAATAATAATAAAATAAAAAATTATTGATAGATGAATAAATAAATAAAATAATGATATTAAAATCTTTTCGTCAGTGATCTTTAAGCTGAGGAAGTTGAGGAATCGAACAAGAGCTATGAGAAAGGTCTCACCCGAGTTGTACCGGTACAAAGATTCCGTATCGAGGTCATGGCATTAATTAGAGATGTAAAGTCCACAGTGGAGACGCTTTGTGAGAGCTGAAAGAAGACTACATTTCATTGATGTTTGGAAAAAATGGAACTTTAATCATCAAATTACATACATATTGCTATCTATATGAGGAAAATCGATAGAAAATACTGAGGGTGCTCGCCCATGATTTCTCATTTATTACAAACCCACTTTTAAGTGCTTCTGTACCGACGCGACATACATATGTAACAGGGATAAAAAATATGTATTAGAAAGTGATGTTGTAGATATGCTAGAAAATGAAATCTTACACGTAATAAAATGTATGAAGAATGATAAGTTTCCAGGAAGTGATGGGTTTACTGCAGACTTTTTTTTAAATTTTTTTTTATTTGAATTGATTTGAAATTTTATATTAAACGCGCAAGTAATGATGTATTCCATCAAAAACAACTTCCTATATCACAGCGTTTAGGAATTATCACATGTCTGCCAAAAGGTGATAAACCACGACACTTACTAAAGAACTGGAGACAAATAACTATGTTAAATGTTTTTATAAGATTATTTCTGGATGTTTTAGTAACAGAATTAAATCTAAACTTAAATATTTAATATCAGAATCACAGACAGGCTTTATGAGTGGATGGTACATAGGCGAAAACACAAGATATATTTATGATTTAATGTCTTTCACTGAAGAAAACAATATGGCCGGTTTGCTTGTAACAATTGACTTTGAGAAAGCATTTGACTCCGTATCATGGTCTTTTATATATAATATTCTTGCCTTTTCGGTGTTCGATAAAAATCTAATTGAATGGATAAAAATCTTAAAAAATAATTTTAAAGCATCTGTCACTCAAGCTGGAATTCTATCTGAATCTTTTGAAGTTAGTCGCGGCTGCCGTCAAGGCGATACGGCTGCTCCGTATATATTTTTGTTATGTGCTGAAGTTGATAAAGCTGATAGCTTTATTGATAAACCAGAATTCTGATATAAAAGGTATTACTATTAATGGTACAGAACATTTCACAGTATGCTGATGCCAACTCTCTTACATTAGATGGATCAGAAAAATCATTATTTGCTGCCTTAAATACCTTGGAATAAAATAAAATTAAAAAGTCAATTTTGTGTACAATACTATTTTTGGTATAGACTTAAACAAGAATGCATTAAATAGGATGATACTATTTACAAAACAATATATAATTAAAAATCTGAAACTTAAAAAACATCCAAATTTTCAAGGTCTTATGAGTTTCATAAATTCAATGATCAAGACTGAAAAATACATATTTAAAGAAATAACAAACTCCAAAATTTTATTGAAGTATGGAATGATTTTGAGAATGTATTTGATGCTGTTGGTAGATAGGTCTTTAGATGCTCTTTAATCTGAAGATTTTTCAAAATTTTATATATATATATATATATATATATATATATATATATATATATATATATATATATATATATAACTAACTGTACATGTATATTCTTAGTTATATTAAATGCATATTTACTTGGATGCGCGTTCTTATTTATGCAAGCAAAATCACTTTTATCATTGAGTTAACTATTCCGCACATTTATTTTCGAACACGTTCATAACTTTATTTCACAGAAAAGAAGTAAATTTGTTAAGATATTTATATAAGTAAGGAAACACATTTATATAAATACTTTATAAAGGTTTTGTATGAGTGGGTCAGTATGTGTTGTGTTTATGTTTTTTTGTATGCATGTATTGTATCATAATAATAATATAGCCAGTGTTCGTGACTTATTCTAGAAATGTAAAATAGATTTAAAATAAAATAAATAAATGTAAAATAAAATAAAAAAGAAAATGTGAATTATTAATTTATGATATAAAGGTTGTTATTCATTTTGATTATCTATACTTTGAGTATCTTAAATTACATTACCACGAGTTATTTATGTACTTACCTGAAGAAATTCTAGTATTTAATTGGCTACTTTGTATATCCTTAACGTTTATTGGCTATTGTATTTTCCTGTGATATTCTTCGTCTTCACTTTTAACGCCATATTTATTGTTTATTTACAAAAGGAATTAATTCAATATTCAAATTCAAATTGTATATATATATATAAGAAACAACAACCATCACTGGTCTTGGATTTGTATCTCCCAATTTACAAGTTAACAAGTACCCCTATTACACACCCATCTTTAAGAAATTTTAAGTATGAGAATACACATCAATATTAGTATATATCATATCTTCTTATCATTATTATATACAAAAAGGATTGATATTCATGATAAAGTGATCATACCATGCTGTTTATAGATGTAAAGTTGATATTATCTATCCCAGAATTCTTGAAGTCGTCGAGGCTACTTTCCATGGAAGGCGTGAGAACAGTAAAGGAGCTAAGATCAACACTACCCGTGATAGCATTCATCTGAGTGTCTATATCACCGAGGTACTGAAAGGCAAAATATCACAGCTTTCATCACCTGAGTAGTTTATTCTTTGTAAATTATTTGCATAGGATAAACACAGGAAGGATGGGAGTAGTATATATATGATAAACACAGGAAGGATGGGAGAAGTATATATATATGATAAACATAGGAAGGATGAGAGTAGTATACATATGATAAACATAGGAAGGGTGGGAGTAGTACACATATGATAAACACAGGAAGGATGGGAGTAGTATACATATGATAAACACAGGAAGGATGAGAGTAGTATACATATGATAAACACAGGAAGGATGGGAGTAGTATATATGATAAACTCAGGAAGGATGGGAGTAGTATACATATGATAAACTCAGGAAGGATGAGAGTAGTATACATATGATAAACACAGGAAGGATGGAATAGTATACATATGATAAACACATAAGGATGGGAGTAGTATACATATGATAAACACAGGAGGGATGGGAGTAGTATATATATGATAAACACAGGAAGGATGAGAGTAGTATACATATGATAAACACAGGAAGGATGAGAGTAGTATACATATGATAAACACAGGAAGGATGGGAGCAGTATACATATGATAAACACAGGAAGGATGAGAGTAGTATACATATGATAAACATAGGAAGGATGAGAGTAGTATACATATGATAAACACGGGAAGGATGGGAGTAGTATACATATGATAAACACAGGAAGGATGGGAGTAGTATACATATGATAAACACAGGAAGGATGGGAGTAGTATACATATGATAAACATAGGAAGGATGAGAGTAGTATACATATGATAAACATAGGAAGGGTGGGAGTAGTATACATATGATAAACTCAGGAAGGATGGGAGTAGTATACATATGATAAACACAGAAAGGATGGGAGTAGTATATATATGATAAACTCAGGAAGGATGGGAGTAGTATACATATGATAAACTCAGGAAGGATGAGAGTAGTATACATATGATAAACACAGGAGGGATGAGAGTAGTATAAATATGATAAACACAGCAAGGATGGGAGTAGTATACATATGATAAACACAGAAAGGATGGGAGTAGTATACATATGATAAACACAGGAGGGATGGGAGAGATATGCATGTAATAAACACAGGAAGGATGAGAGTAGTATACATGTGATAAACACAGGAAGGATGAGAGTAGTATACATATGATAAACACAGGAGGGATGGGAGAGATATGCATGTAATAAACATAGGAAGGATGAGAGTAGTATACATATGATAAACATAGGAAGGATGGGAGTTGTATACATATGATAAACACAGGAAGGATAGAAGTAGTATATATGTGATAAACACAGAAAAGATGAGAGTAGTATACATATGATAAACATAGGGAGGATGGGAGTAGTATACATATGATAAACACAGGAAGGATGGAAGAGTATACATATGATAAACACATAAGGATGGGAGTAGTATACATATGATAAACACAGGAGGGATGGGAGAGATATGCATGTAATACACACAGGAAAGATGAGAGTAGTATACATATGATAAACACAGGAAGGATGAGAGTAGTATACATATGATAAACACAGGAGGGATGGGAGAGATATGCATGTAATAAACATAGGAAGGATGAGAGTAGTATACATATGATAAACATAGGAAGGATGGGAGTTGTATACATATGATAAACACAGGAAGGATGGGAGTAGTATACATATGATAAACACAGAAAAGATGAGAGTAGTATACATATGATAAACATAGGAAGGATGGGAGTTGTATACATATGATAAACACAGGAAGGATGGGAGTAGTATACATATGATAAACACAGAAAAGATGAGAGTAGTATACATATGATGAACATAGGAAGGATGGGAGTTGTATACATATGATAAACACATGAAGGATGGGAGTAGTATACATATGATAAACACAGAAAAGATGAGAGTAGTATACATATGATAAACACAGAAAAGATGAGAGTAATATACATACGATAAAGACAGGAAGGATGGGAGTAATATACATACGATAAAGACAGGAAGGATGGGAGTAGTATACATATGACAAACACAGGAGGGATGAGAGTAGTATACAAATGATAAACACAGGAAGGATGGGAGTAGTATACGTATGATAAACACAGGAAGGATGGGAGTAGTATACATATGATAAACACAGGAGGGATGAGAGTAGTATACATATGATAAACTCAGGAAGGATGGGAGTAGTATACATATGATAATCTCAGGAAGGATGGGAGTAGTATACATATGATAAACACAGGAAGGATGGGAGTAGTATACATATGATAAACATAGGAAGGATGGGAGTAGTATACATATGATAAACACAGGAAGGATGAGAGTAGTATACATATGATAAACACAGGAAGGATGGGAGTAATATACATATGATAAACACAGGAAGGATGGGAGTAGTATACATATGATAAACACAGGAGGGATGAGAGTAGTATACATATGATAAATTCAGGAAGGATGGGAGTAGTATACATATGATAAAGATAGGAAGGATGGGAGTAATATACATATGATAAACACAGGAAGGATGGGAGTAGTATACATATGATAAACACAGGAAGGATGGGAGTAGTATACATATGATAAACACAGGAGGGATGAGAGTAGTATACATATGATAAACTCAGGAAGGATGGGAGTAGTATACATATGATAATCTCAGGAAGGATGGGAGTAGTATACATATGATAAACACAGGAGGGATGAGAGTAGTATACATATGATAAACTCAGGAAGGATGGGAGTAGTATACATATGATAATCTCAGGAAGGATGGGAGTAGTATACATATGATAAACACAGGAAGGATGGGAGTAGTATACATATGGTAAACATAGGAAGGATGGGAGTAGTATACATATGATAAACACAGGAAGGATGAGAGTAGTATACATATGATAAACATAGGAAGGATGGGAGTAGTATACATATGATAAACACAGGAAGGATGGGAGTAGTATACATATGATAAACTCAGGAAGGATGGGAGTAGTATACATATGATAAACACAGGAAGGATGGGAGTAGTATACATATTATAAACACATAAGGATGGGAGTAGTATATATATGATAAACTCAGAAAGGATGGGAGTAGTATACATATGATAAACACAGGAAGGATGAGAGTAGTATACATATGATAAACTCAGAAAGGATGGGAGTAGTATACATGTGATAAACACAGGAAGGATGGGAGTAGTATACATATGATTAACATAGGAAGGATGAGAGAGATATACATGATAAACACAGTTGAAGAAGCAATGGAAAATCTTAAGTATTGTGTTATCATCAATTTCAATAAATGTTTTGATGTTAATAATGTTTCATTTACCGCACTGTAATTCAGGTAGGTATCCAGGGGAACTAACTTGTCCAGATATAATAAATCGAATGGCGCCTGGTTAGCTCTACATCCTCTACCGTACAATGGAGAAAAATATATCATAAATATATCATAAATATATCATGAATATATCAAAACAGCTTAAAATATGTACATTTATTTGTTCTATGATAAAGTTGAAATCGATAAGACAATCTAGTGATTACATGAGTATTTATTGTTGATAACAAAGTGAGTGTTACGTACAGAAATACATTGTAGAGACTGATGTTGATTGCTGGATCTCCTAGCAACATGGTACCCAGAGCAAATCCCGGAATTCCACCAGCGTCAATAAACTACAACATAATATTTAAAACAACAGGCATGATGAAAAACAAAATGTATAAAACAGCAGACATAACAAACACAAAACCAAACACAACACTATAAAACAACAGACGTGACCACAAAACGGCACAATGTATATAACGGCAGACATGGCCACAAAACACCACAATGTATTTAACGGCAGGCGTGATAACAAAACATCACAATGTATAAAACGGCAGACGTGACCACAAAACACAACAATGTATAAAACGGCAGACGTGATAACAAAACCGCACAATGTATAAACGGCACACGTGACCGCAAAACACCACAATGTATAAAACGGCAAACATGACAGCAAGCCACCACACTGTATAAAACGGCAGACATGACAGCAAGCCACCACACTGCATAAAACGGCAGACATGACAGCAAAACACCATACTGTATGAAACAGCAGAAATGACAGCAAAACACCACACTGTATGAAACGGCAGACATGACAGCAAAACACCACACTGTATAAAACGGCAGACATGGCAACAAAACACCACACTGTATAAAACGGCAGACATGACAGCAAAACACCACACTGTATAAAACGGCAGACATGGCAACAAAACACCACACTGTATAAAACGGCAGACATGACAGCAAGCCACCACACTGCATAAAACGGCAGACATGACAGCAAAACACCACACTGTATAAAACGGCAGACATGACAGCAAGCCACCACACTGCATAAAACGGCAGACATGACAGCAAAACACCACACTGTATAAAACGGCAGACATGGCAACAAAACACCACACTGTATTTAACGGCAGACATGACAGCAAAACACCACACTGCATAAAACAGCAGACATGACAGCAAGCCACCATATTGCATAAAACGGCAGACATGACAGCAAAACACCACACTGCATAAAACGGCAGACATGGCAACAAAACACCACACTGTATAAAACGGCAGACATGACAGCAAAACACCATACTGCATAAAACGGCAGACATGACAGCAAACCACCACACTGTATAAAACGGCAGAAATGACAGCAAAACACCACACTGTATAAAACGGCAGACATGACAGCAAAACACCATATTGCATAAAACGGCAGACATGACAGCAAAACACCACACTCTATGAAACGGCAGACATGACAGCAAAACACCACACTGTATAAAGCGGCAGACATGACCGCAAAACCAAACACAACACTATAAAACAACAGACGTGACCATAAAACGGCACAATGTATATAACGGCAGACATGGCCACAAAACACCACAATGTATTTAACGGCAGGCGTGATAACAAAACATCACAATGTATAAAACGGCACACGTGACCACAAAACACAACAATGTATAAAACGGCAGACGTGATAACAAAACCGCACAATGTATAAACGGCACACGTGACCGCAAAACACCACAATGTATAAAACGGCAAACATGACAGCAAGCCACCACACTGTATAAAACGGCAGACATGACAGCAAGCCACCACACTGCATAAAACGGCAGACATGACAGCAAAACACCATACTGTATGAAACAGCAGAAATGACAGCAAAACACCACACTGTATGAAACGGCAGACATGACAGCAAAACACCACACTGTATAAAACGGCAGACATGGCAACAAAACACCACACTGTATAAAACGGCAGACATGACAGCAAAACACCACACTGTATAAAACGGCAGACATGGCAACAAAACACCACACTGTATAAAACGGCAGACATGACAGCAAGCCACCACACTGCATAAAACGGCAGACATGACAGCAAAACACCACACTGTATAAAACGGCAGACATGACAGCAAAACACCATACTGCATAAAACGGCAGACATGACAGCAAACCACCACACTGTATAAAATGACATCAAGCCACCACACTGTATAAAACGGCAGAAATGACAGCAAAACACCACGCTGTATAAAACGGCAGACATGACAGCAAAACACCATATTGCATAAAACGGCAGACATGACAGCAAAACACCACACTGTATGAAACGGCAGACATGACAGCAAAACACCACACTGTATAAAGCGGCAGACATGACCGCAAAACACCACAATGTATAAAACAGCAGAAATGACAGCAAAACACCACACTGTATGAAACGGCAGACATGACAGCAAAACATCACACTGTATAAAACGGCAGACATGACAGCAAAACACCACACTGCATAAAAACGGCAGACATGACAGCAAAACACCACACTGTATGAAACGGCAGACATGACAGCAAAACACCACACTGTATAAAACGGCAGACATGACAGCAAAACACCATACTGTATGAAACAGCAGAAATGACAGCAAAACACCACACTGTATGAAACGGCAGACATGACAGCAAAACACCACACTGCATAAAACGGTAAACTTGATAATAACCATGCATCACAATGTATCAAACGACAGGGGCAAATCCAAACTTAGATATATATTTTTAAAGTTTGGTTTTGAAAACTTAAAACGAATTAAATACATAATCCGGATCATAGTTATCATCATCGGTTAGGGACATTTATCATAGGAAAAAAAACCTGGGTCCGGCACCATAAACTGAGAAAATACTCAAGCCACTTATTTCATTTTAGAGTATTCGTTTGTCAACCGTTTAAATTGTTATGGATAAAGGTTCAATTTCAACTATGAATAGAATGAAACTTCATAAAATAAAAAATCCCTTTTATCTATTAATTGTAAAATAGACAAATATGAAAAATTGACTTAAATATTTTCTCTGTTTATGGTCCCTGCCCCAGAACTCGTAAACTATTACATATCTCTGTCAGTAATCAAAATGTTAAGATGAGTAACTCTTTGTCTTAACTCTTTGTCTTAACTCTTTGTCTAAACTCTTTGTCTTAACTCTTTGTCTTAACTCTTTGTCTTAACTCTTTGTTTTAACTCTGATTATCTTAAACGCCACCATAACTGCTACTATGTTTAACATGTTGAATATCATTTCAATTCCGAATTAAAATCCATGCGATCTTACATCTCTGAATAATGTCAAATCAAGCATAGTCTGGCAAATCTTCTCAAAGTTTCCTCCAATCATAAAGCTGACGGTCGTCAGTAACATGAGAAAGGCACCTAGGAGAAACATTATCGCCACAGCTCTGAAAAATATAAATGCATTCTGTGAAAAAAAAAAGAAAAATGGAAGGATGAAAATCAGGGTTTATATTTATTAATAAAAATATTTCAACTGCTTGATTTTCATATTGGATTTAGCGTACGTTATTCAAGAAAGTCAAATAATAGGTTACGATGATCAGCATACTGGAGAAATTAAGTTTTTGCCAGAGATTACACCAGAGCAATGTTTTATAGTTAGGTCCATATGGTATATAGTTAGGTCCATATGGGATATAGTTAGGTCCATATGGTATATAGTTAGGTCCATATAGGATATAGTTATGTCCATATGGGATATAGTTATAGGTTCATATGGTATATAGTTAGGTCCATAAGGGATATTTTTAGTGTAAGCATTTCCCTCTTACAGGATCATCAGACATCCGCCACAGCTGGCACATCCTCCTCTTTTCTTGGGTGTGACGTTCTTCCCCAAACAGCAGCATCCACAACACAAACCCAACAGTAATAGTATGGGTAGCATGGAGAATAAGCCCATCAATCCATAACCAAAGTACTGCCTGAAACAGTTATCAGTAAATACAGAAAATACACACTAAATCCCACGTCTTGCCTGAAATAGCTATCGGTAAATACAGAAAATACACACCAGATCCAACGTACTGCCTGAAATAGTTATCAGTAAATACAGAAAATACACACTAAATCCCACGTCTTGCCTGAAATAGTTATCAGTAAAGTTTTTTTCCAATATTAGATTCATTTCATAAGCTTCAACGTTTAGGTCTATTATTTAAAATGATAACACCTTTGTTTTAATATTTAACAAGAACAGATTCTGGCTTTTGATTCTTGATTACTTGGTTTATATTCCATATATATTTGACTCTTTCTGGTTCTCTTTCCACTAGTATTGAAATATAAATATTTATAAGAGATTTCTTTTGCAAATTGATGCATCTTTAATAAATTGCAAACAAAGAGCAAATCCTTTTCATTTCTGTCCGAAACAGAATACTTGCTTTCATGATAAGACAATGTACATACCTATAGACATCATAGTTTAAGGAGTTGGCAAAGAAGTCTTTCATCTGTGTTTTCAGCGTAGTCGTATCTACTGCCTGTAACAGAAGACATAAGTCTACGTAACTGTATTAACTGAATACGCAAGATCGCAAATACTCGTTCCGTTTATGTTTTGTTTTAGTCACCTGCCAAATCTATTGTTCTAAACTTTGACAGATTTTCTGCCCAACTGGAGAACAAACGAAAGATGTGTATACAATAACGAGTCAAAACGGTCAATCAGTAATCACAATCTTGCGTATTGTGTAAACAAGCATGAAGAGTAGCGATTATTGCAAATTGTTAAATTCTACTACGGCTGATCCAGCCCAGCTGATAGCGACCTTAGGTCCTCAGTTCCGAGTGCCAGTGTCAACGTAGGTCTTACGGGATGAGACAGCAGACTCTGGTAAGTTGAAAGGTAAAACATCCACCAATGCTTCAGGTGCGGTCAGTGTTCGTATCAAGCAGATATCGTTACCATAGTTAAATAATTTCTGTGTGACGTAAAATAAGGAATAGAAACAAAAACACAAACTCCACCATAGGATAAGTCCTTTGTTGTAATTTAGAACATAGTTAGTTGGTTGGTTGAATAGTGTTTTACGTCGCTTTCAACAATATTTCAATTATATCGCAACATGGAAGCAGGAGGTTACAAACCTCTTAAACATAGTGGCGCGACCCGGGAATCGAACGGGATCGTCGGCGCAAGCCAAGCGCTTAACCACTATACCACGCCTGCCCCAATTTAGAACATAGATCTTAAGTCTCTGATGCTAATTCTTAAGGACATGGAGCTTAAATCTCTGATGTTGATTATTAAGGACATGGAGCTTAAGTCTCTGATGCTGATTATTAAGGACATGGAGCTTACGTCTCTGATGCTGATTATTAAGGACATGGAGCCAATGTCTCTGATGCTGATTATTAAGGACATGGAGCTTAAGTCTCTGATGCTGAATATGAAGGACATGGAGCTTAAGTCTCTGATACTGATTATTACGGACATGGAGCTTACTTCTCTGATGCTCATTATTAAGGACATGGACCTCAAGTCTCTGATGCTGATTATTAAGGACATGGAGCTAATGTCTCTGATGCTGATTATTAAGGACATGGAGCTAATGTCTCTGATGCTGATTATTAAGGACATGGAGCTTATGTCTCTGATGCTGATTATTAAGGACATGGAGCTAATGTCTCTGATGCTGATTATTAAGGACATGGAGCTTAAGTCTCTGATGCTGATTATTAAGGACATGGAGCTAATGTCTCTGATGTTGATTATTAAGGACATGGAGGTTAAGTCTCTGATGCTGATTATTAAGGACATGGAGCTAATGTCTCTGATGCTGGTTATTTAATGAGAATGTTTTAGGTCCAGCATTATGATGATTGTGTTAGAGTGTTTGTCGAGGCTACAGCTTTATTCCAGAACAATGAGAATGGCACCAATCACCTAACCTCTTTTGCCTGAGCCTCCAGTTGGTTTGACATGTTGTTCATTTGAGCTTGCAGACTGTCAAACGTACTTTGTAACGCTATAAAAGAAATGAGCACCAGTTAGAAAACATTGAATAAATAGCCAGTGAGTCAGAGTGCACACCGGAAGTTAATCGAATTATATTTTAAGAGTTTAGGTTACTTTGTATTTACTATACTGTATTTACTATATTTACTATACTGTATTTTACTATATTTACCATACTGTATTTACTATATTTACTATACTGTTTTTCCTATAATTATACTGCTTGCTATCAAGATCTTACATGTCTGTATTGAAGCTGTAGACGAGTTGATAGTTGATTCCATGTTGTTTAATCCATCCTTGGCCTGTAATACACCAATAAATTTAAATTCATATGAGCTTGAATGATTCCATGAGCTAATTTATTGATAACTAAATAACTGATTCACTACTGAATAACCAAAACAAATTGTGAATAAAAGAAAACAAATACATGTAGTAAATCAAACGAACGAACAAATAAATAAATAAATAAATAAATAAATAAATAAATAATGAATAAATAAATAAAATATATATATGAAATAATTAAGTTTCATTAAATGACAAGAAAGACTGGATTGACATTTAATATAAATTGTCAATTATTTCCACTAAATACATGTATTTATTTCAAATATAATAAGAAGTGATTACCGAGAGCGCTATGCCGGTGAGATTCTGTGCTACCACGGCCTTGATCGCAGACTGGGTAGAAGTCAGGTCCGGTAACTGATACAAGATAAAAACTCAAAAATAACTTCAATTCAAACTTAGCATAGACATTTGTCAATGATTGTTTCCGACGTCGAAAGCGTAATTGAGGACGTATCAAAAGGCATTTATCAAAACCAGGGTATGTAATTGCCACTGTTTATTATATCAAATATTAAAACGGACAATAGATATAACAATGAGGTATCACATCTATCACATGCTCTTGCACGTGCTAACTGTATTTCAGTTGAGAGATATCCCCAAATCTGATATATCAAAGCAATAACAAATCATCACAGGCAGTTGTCAGTACTAATCGTGCACAATCGTAGACAAAGTCAATACTAACGTATCAAAGCCATCGCAAGCACAATCGTAGACAAAGTCAATACTAACGTATCAAAGCCATCGCAAGCAGTTGTCAGTACTAATCGTGCACAATCGTAGACAAAGTCAATACTAACGTATCAAAGCCATCGCAAGCAGTTGTCAGTACTAATCGTGCACAATCGTAGACAAAGTCAATACTAACGTATCAAAGCCATCGCAGGCAGTTGCTAACGGTACTAAAGTCAAAATATAACACTAAAACTAACATCAAATTCATAACAGACAGTTGCCAGTACCCACCTACCGTACTAAAGTCGAAATATAACACTGAAACCATCATTAAATTCATATCAGACAGACTGGAGTAGACATATGACACCAAAGCTGACATATCAAATCCATGACAGACAATTGTCAGTACTGACCGTACTAAAGTCGACAAATGACACCAAACTGACGTATCAAATCCATGACAGACCATTGTTAGTACTTACTGTACTGAAGTCGATATATAACAATAAAACTGACGTATCAAATCCATGACAGACATTTGTTAGTACTTACCGTACTGAAGTCGATATATAACAATAAAACTGACGTATCAAATCCATGACAGACATTTGTTTGTACTTACCGTACTGAAGTCGATATATAACAATAAAACTGACGTATCAAATCCATGACAGACATTTGTTAGTACTTACCGTACTGAAGTCGATATATAACAATAAAACTGACGTATCAAACCCATGACAGACACTTGTCGGTACCTACCGTACTAATGTCAACAGATAACATCAAAACTGACGTATCAAATCCATGACAGACACTTGTCGGTACCTAATGTACTAATGTCAACAGATAACATCAAAACTGATGTTTCAAATCCATGACAGACATTTGTCAATACTTACCGTACTAATGTCGATACATAACACTAAACAGATAAAACAAATCCATGACAGACACTTGTCGGTACCTAATGTACTAATGTCAACAGATAACATCAAAACTGACGTATCAAATCCATGACAGACATTTGTCAATACTTACCGTACTAAAGTCGATACATAACACTAAACAGATAAAACAAATCCATGACAGACACTTGTCGGTACCTAATGTACTAATGTCAACAGATAACATCAAAACTGACGTATCAAATCCATGACAGACATTTGTCAATACTTACCGTACTAAAGTCGATACATAACACTAAACAGATAAAATAAATCCATGACAGACACTTGTCGGTACCTAATGTACTAATGTCAACAGATAACATCAAAACTGACGTATCAAATCCATGACAGACATTTGTCAATACTTACCGTACTGAAGTCGATATATAACAATAAAACTGACGTATCAAATCGATGACAGACATTTGTTAGTACTTACCGTACTGAAGTCGATATATAACAATAAAACTGACGTATCAAACCCATGACAGACACTTGTCGGTACCTAATGTACTAATGTCAACAGATAACATTAAAACAGATGTTTCAAATCCATGACAGACATTTGTCAATACTTACCGTACTAATGTCGATACATAACACTAAACAGATAAAACAAATCCATGACAGACATCTATAAGTACTTATCGTACTAAATTCAGTAGACAGATAACACCAAAACTGACGTAACAAATCCGTAACAGACATTTGTCAGTACTTACGGTACTAAAGTCGACAGATAACACCAAAACTGACGTATCAAAGCTATCACATGCCGTTGTAGGAGTACAGTCACTACTACAAGACGTCTTGGTGTTGTCTATACTAGTCTTCAATGTATTCAGATCAGACGTCAGCGTGTTCGTTGCCGTTTGTAATGCTGATATGTCAGCTATGGCCTTATCTAGAGCAACGTCGATATCATTAAGGTCTGTAAAAAAGGTAAGAAATCATTAATGCCACTTTTAACGTTGTTTTTCATATTGCTATGACTTATAATAAGTACATATAGTATATCTGTGAGTACACATGTTGTTATGTTTATGATGAAGTGATACAGACGTTATACACAGACGACAAAGGATACAGGTCTTTGCAACATTATGCATACAGAACATATGACCAAAGGTCTAACATTAAAGTCGAGTAATTATTGGATTTGAAACATCCCCAGTGATAGCAGCAACCAATCTGATTAAAACCATATCTTTAATCCGCTTCTCTATTTGTTCCAATGCGTACGCAACGGAAGAAATAGAGAAGCGGAATACAGATATGGTTTTAATCAGATTGAGCAGCAACTGACTATATGTCTAACTTTGAGGTTGGGTAATAAATAGACAGAAAACAACCAAGAAGAGATAGAGGTCTAACTATAAGGTTAGGTAATGATTAGACTAGAAGAAACCCGAGTAATAATAACAATTGATCTTAGGTCTAACAGTAAGGGAGCAACCATTTGATTTTTAGGGGGGGAGGGGGCAGGAAGACTTTCACCGGCCTGAAATTTTTTTTGCCCAATTTCAGAGCCGAATTTTTTTTTTTGCCGGCCCTTCGGGCCGGATTATTTTTTTCACCCAAATTTTGAGCCAGACTTCTTTTTTGCAAAGTTTTCCTGCTCCCCCCCCCCCCCCCCCCCATTAAAATCAAATGGTTGCTCCATAAGGTGGAGTAATGATTAGACTAATAGCATCCCGAGTGATAGTTACAACTGACTAACAATAAAGTCGAGTAATGATCGAACTAGAAGCATCCCGGGTGATTTAACGTTTGTACCCCCTCTAAATATAGCAGTGTGTAACTATTTATCCTCCTGTCAGATGCATTTATGCGTATGCTCACGATGGAATAGATCGTGATTACGGTTAACATATGGCATCAGTGATGCAGAGGTACTTACTAGTATCAAGGGCGATAACTGCATTAATGACTGGGTCGATGTTCAACACGGAGAATATAGACGTCATCAATACCGAACCAATTCCTGCAAATACAGACATGTTCTATCTATAGTGAGCATTGCATTATTTTATCGATAACTATCGTCAAAATTTATTTCGTTTTAATAGTGCTTATCGTGCACAGATATTTGTTTATTTTCCGTTTTGTTATTGTCATAAGTAAATATAATTTGTACTCAAGAATTCAGTGATAAAATTATTCGCTGTAAACTTGATCAATTACATTTTAAAATAGTTGTGATTCAAATACAAACCTATGCTTGAATGCAAAATATTTAGCTTATTCTGAAATCGAATTAAGCGCGATTTCGTTCAAATGTTTTGAAAGATTTTATTTATGACTTCTTTTCTATAACATTTATTAATTTGACAAAATGTATATTCAGAAACATACCAGAAATATCCCTAATGAGAGCGTTTGCCACAATGCTGAACATGTCAATGGCTACAAACTTAAATTGCTGCAAAATGAATAGATAACATAACATAACCAAAATCACTTGTAAATTTATATGTGCGTAACAAACGGTAATAAATTCATATTGAAATGAGAATGATAAACAGACAGAAAAAGAGAGTATGTAAACAAGAAAGAAAACGAATAAATAAAATAAAATAAAAAATTGTCAGAAATTATCTTTTTCTCTATCTTGTTTAATTTCTGGATCCATCTAGCCAAAAGTATGAGTTCGACAGACCTCTGACAAATGAATTCCTAAACTACATGTAGTAAGGATTGCTATTCATCAAGCTAATTTCTAAAATAACATTTCCACACCTATCCTATAACGATTGTTTTATGATACCTAAAAATCCTAGGTGGAGCTAGTCGATTAATAATCTATGCACATGCCATAACTTAATGCATGACGCAGTAAAAGCCGAAACCTTGTGTTTCGGTATACGTGGCATTCTAGATTTCCCGATATGCTCCAGATCCAGATATGCTCCAGAAATTGCAGTGCGATGGCATGATACAGTAAAAATAAAGGTCCCGTGTTACGGTGTGATGCAGAGAAAAAAATCAATGGTATGTTACAGGAAATGGTACCATTGTGGTTAAATCCAAAAATTCAAGTAAGTAAGCGTTACGGATTTCTGATAAAGAAGAAACAATATCGTTCTGTTAGAAGGCATTTTACCATGATAGTGTTGTCTATATAGGACTTTATGTCGTCCAAATTGTTGGCCACATTGTTGTCAGCGTAGTTGAGGGCCACAGTGAAACGATCATTAGTGATGTATGTGCATCCCGCAGAGGCACTGAAATACAAACCGTTCTCCGTCAGAAACGTTGCACATATGCATATATATAAATAATGTGTGGTGTCATTGAAATGTCATTTATGGCATAAACATTAAAACATATATTCGTTAAGACATTTCATCTTCTTTTCATTACATTTATATGAGCCTTTGTTAAAAGTTAAACTTACGCCATGCAAACTGCCATGAGAAATAGTGCTTGTCCAAAGCCCATCCTTTTGCAGTCTTCATTTTCATCATATTTCTGAAGTAAAGTCATAAGCAAATATACCTGTGGAGCAATACATTCAGAGAACAAAGAAATGGCAGTATATGTCAAGATTCTAAATCCGGTGAATTAGTTACGATTCTTCAATCTATGCTTCGTACATAACATTGCAGGTGTTTCTATACAGCTATAATGAATATTCTTGTATAAATAATATGTGTACTGTATCAAACTTTACAGGTGTTTCTATACATCTATAATGAATATTCATGTATAAATAATATGTGTATTGTATCAAACTTTACAGGTGTTTATATACATCTATGATGAATATTCATGTATAAATAATGTGTATCGTATCCAAGTTTACAATGTTCTCCTGACAATACGCTCACTTGATTCATGTCGCCACCACAGTTACCACAGCAACGACAGCAACAGAAACAGCAGCCACACAGCGGCAAGAAGATGACGTAGAGGAGGCCGATGACGAAACAAATGCCGAATCCCATGGCGTAATCAATCAGCTGCAGATATCAGTAATGGTAGTTAGTGGCATTTACTCAATGTTGCTTCAAATACTATTGAAAATTAACACGTTTTCCCGCTTGTTTCATAAATGATTGACTCTTTTCCTTTATTTTATTCAATTTATAACTCAAGTGGTTCAAGAGAGTAAATAGTACAGTAAAGGAACACAAACACTCTGTATTGCAAGTTTTCGGCCTCACGACGTTTATCAAGCAATTTTTCAGATGACAAATACAAAGCTAAGTAAAATCCATGTTTACGTCTCAAAGATACATAAACTTTTAGTATCTTTGAAACGTAAACAAGGAGTTTACGTAGCTTTGTATTTGTCATCTGAAAAATTGCTTGATAAAGGTCGTGAGGCCGAAAATTTGCAATACAGAGTGTTTGTGTTCCTTTACTTTTTATGTACCGGGCTTCCCTTTGGAGGACTATTTCGAATCTATATAGTACAGTATAGTACAGTATAGTTTGGAGCATTGTATAATTCATTTTATCTGATTTATTTATATTAATGATTTGTAGAAATGAAACTCACATCTATTTACAGTTGATGAATCAGATAATAAATTTATGAATAAATTTAATAGATCATTTTTTAAAATAAACTCTTATTGGTAAATAAACCAATTCTTACCTCCATGTATTGGGCGGAAATATCAAATGATCCATTCAACACCTCTTTGATTAGAGCTGGAAATAATTAAATTTGACCAATTCAACTCAATGAGTTTTGTCTTGTGTGTCAAGAACTTTTCTATCTTCAGATATCATAGTATTTTTCAGTTTGATGCACATTCTATAAATTTCAGTATTATGTACATTGTGTAATTTAGTGTAATGTACATTGTATATTTCAGTATTATGCACATTGTGTATTTCAGTATTATGCACTTTGTGTATTTCAGTATTATGCACATTTTGTATTTCAGTATAATATACATTGTGTATTTCAGTATAATATACATTGTGTATTTCAGTATTATGTACATTGTGTATTTCAGTATTATGTACAATGTATATTTCAGTATTATATGCATTGTGTATTTCAATATTATATACATTTTATGTTTCAGTATTATGTACATTGTATATTCAATATTTATACATTCTATATTTCAGTATTATTTACATTGTGTAATTCAGTATTATGCACATTGTGTAATTTAGCATTATGTACCTAGTATATTTCAGTATTATATATATTGTATATTTCAGTACAATGTACATTGCGTATTTCAGTACTATTCACCTTGTATATTTCAGTATTATACATATTGTATATTTCAGTATTATATTCATTGCATATTTCAGTATTATATACAGTGTATATTTCAGTATTACATACATTGTATATTTCAGTATTATATGCATTGTATAATTCAATATTATATACATTTTATGTTTCAGTATTATACACATTATGTATTTTAGTATTATGTACATTGAATATTTAAGTATCATGTACATTGTATATTCAATATTACATACATTCTATATTTCAGTATTATATACATTGTATAATTCAGTATTATTCACATTGAGTATTTTAGTATTATGTACCTTGTATATTTCAGCATTATATACATTGTATATTTAAGTATAATGTACATTGCATATTTCAGTATTATTCACCTTTTATTTTTCAGTACTATACATATTGTATATTTCAGTATTATGTACATTGTTTAATTTAGTTAATGCACATTGTATATTTCAGTATTATATACATTTCAGTAATATGCACCTTGTATAACTTAGTATAATATACATTGTATATTTCAGTATTATATATATTGTATATTTCAATATTATGTACATTGTATATTTCATAAATATATACATAGTACATGTCTGTATTATGTACATTTTATATTTCAGTGTTATGCACCTTGTTTTTTAATATTTCAGTATAATATACATTGTATATTTCAGTATTATGTACACTGTATATTTCAGTATTATGTACATTGTATATTTGAGTATTATATACATTGTATTTTTCAGTATTATGTCCATGTGTATTTCAGTATTATGTACATTATATATTTGAGTATTATGTACATTGTATATTTCAGTATTATGTATTTTGTATATTTCAGTATGATGTACATTGTATATTTCAGTATCATATACATTGTATATTTTACTATAATGCACATTGTGTAATCCAGTATTATGCACCTTGTGCATATCAGTATTATGTACATTGTGTATTTCAGTATAAAGTGGATTGTATATTTTAGTATTATATAAATTGTATTTTGCAGTATTATGTGCAATGTGTATTTCATTATTATATACAGTGTATATTTCAGTATTATGCTTTTTGTCTTTTCATATTTCAGTATAATATACATTGTATATATCAGCATTATGTACATTGTATATTTCAGTATTATGTACATTGAATATATCAGGAATGTGTACTTTGTATATTTCAGTATAATGCACAATGTATATTGCACTATTATATCTATTGTATATTTCAGTATCATGCACATTGTGTATTTCAGTATTAAGCAGATTGTATATTTCAGTAATATATAGATTGTATATTTCAGTATTATGTACATTGTATATTTCAGTATTACATACATTGTATATTTCAGTATTATATGCATTGTATATTTGATTGTTATATACATTGTATATTTCAGTATTATGTACTTTGTATATTTCAGTACTATACATATTGTATATTTCAGTATTATATACATTGTATATTTCAGGATTATGTACATTGTATATTTTAGTATTATGTACATTGTATATTTTAGTATAATGCACATTTTGTATTTCAATATTATGCTCATTGTGCATTTCAGTATTATGTACATTGTGCATTTCAGTATAAAGCAGATTGTATATTTCAGTATTATGTACATGACATGTTTAGATCGATAATTTTAATATTCTCCACGCTGGTTATAACAGAAAGAAAATTTAATAATGGAAATGACTTATTACTTTTTAGTATTGCTCACTTTAGTACCACACATATGCAGGCCCATTCTTACAAACCTTTTATGTAGATATACATTGATATATGTATAGAAGAGAAAACTGAAGACATCTGACAAAGCTGTATGGAATAATAAGGTGACATTAAACAGGTTTAGATTTCAAGAGACATGACATTGCCGTTTGTTATCGGATAACGATTCCCTTATTTCTATCTTTTCTTAAAGAGTTATCAAAAGAAAAACAAAAAAATAATTAAGTACTTACATCTATATACATACAATATAACTATAAATATCCTGATCATTAAAAGTCGATTAAAGAGATTCAAGGCTTTATGGAGAAGGAATCGCAAGGTTTTAAGTTCTTCTTTCTTTATATCCTTATTTTTCTTTCCTTTATTTCATTTCAGTAACAAATACACATTATATTTAGGTTTCTGTTGATAGTGACGACAATGATGTAAAGTTTTTTTTCACATCTACCTACATGAAAATCAGTTTTATTTATCAAACATCCCATTGATTTATTTATAATTGATTCTCACCAAAAGGGAATGGATTGGGCTGTATAGTGTTAACGAAACTCCTGGCAAACCCAAATAGCATCTTCAGTCCACCATCGTCGTAACTGTTAGTGGTTTTATAGGCCGTCCCTGCTGGCACACTGCCCCATATCATTGTGCCATTGTCGTAAGCAATATTTCCGTGCAAATCAGTGATAGTCGCCCCTTCAACAGAACATATCCCACACAATAAACACAACACACATAAAATCACCATTTTATCCATCTTAAGAATCCAGTTTTCTACAACTAATTAACAGTATGTTGTCCATTTTGATATTCTAACAAACGCAGAGTAGAAGGTGCCATTTTAAATTTCCTCAAGTACTGGGGGATTATTTTCAAAACGCAAGAGAGGTCCACGCAAGGGTCTGATGAATGAATTTTAAATTCTTACATTAAAATATATATTATTACGATGGGAATTATATTTCATAAAGTAAAAGTTTTAGAAAAACTCAACTTGTGTAAAGTGATATATTAAGATCGTCTGTTTTGTACACGCTGTAATTAGAATCGTTTTATGTTCACGGTAGAATCAGAATTGTACTGTTTCCCTGTTGTAGTGCTCAGGGGATTAAATTTATTTAAATGTTGTAAAAACATGGAGTAGACCATATTGTTGTAAGAATGCTATAGATTAGAGCAGAACGTCATATTTGCATTTATACTGATCCAGTCTTTTACTTTGAGCGAAGTTAGGTCTATATTGCCTACCTGTAGTTTATATTTACTAATTAGCTTGACCCATTAAAGTGTTTTGTATTATTTTTGGGCAAGCGCAATGTCCCAGTGTATGAAGTTTAATTTTTGAACGCGTTATCATAATAAAGGACGCCATGAATAGTGTGAACTTAAAGAAGATTAACTTTCTCTTTTCATTAACGTCCGATCACCAGTACAAAAGGGTGTTGTTGGATAAACACATCGCTCTCTAGATACCTGTGTATCGTAACATTACAAATAACTGATATTAAACTACACTTATACCTTACAGTAAAAGCCCATGGTGTTATTTTGAAATTTAATTGACATTTAGATTTCTGTTACACACTAAAATAAAATCACGCGTTTTCCATTATTACATATATTCATCATGTTCTTCAGAATAATTATGATGGAATCACAAACAGAAGACAGCAAATTCCTAGGATTCCCTCGGGACAAAAACTGGTAAATGAAATCACAGGAGGTTATGCGATATCCTGAGGGCACTTGCAGTGGTTGTAGGGGAGTCTAATGTATGTTGTAAGACCATTTTCTCACCCTTTTATTCCCCGACTCCATTAGTAGTAATCCAATCACCAAGAGCCCTCCTGCCTATTTGTTCTTGAACTACGATCAAATAATTAATCACTTTTACATACAAATTCTGAATATTGACCACCTGAGGGATGGGCATAGGCCGCTGAACATTGACCACCTGAGGGATGGGCTTAGACCGCTGAATATTGACCACCCGAGGGATGGGCTTAGGCCGCTGAACATTGACCACCTGAGGGATGGGCATAGGCCGCTGAACATTGACCACCTGAGGGATGGGCTTAGCCCGCTGAATATTGACCAACTGAGGGATGGGCTTAGACCGCTGAACATTGACCACCTGAGGGGTGGGTTTAGTCCGCTGAACATTGACCACCTGAGGGATGGGCTTAAGCCGCTGAACATTGACCACCTAAGGGATGGGTTAAGGATACTGAACACTGACCACCTGAGGGATAGGCTTAGGCCGCTGAATATTGACCAGCTGAGTGATGGACTTAGACCACTGAACAATCACTACTTGAGAGATGGGCTCATTTCGCTGAACTTATCACTAGTCCGGCCCTTACTCTGGCCACTAGGTTAATCAGTAGTCCGGCACTCTGACAACTGGGTTAAACACCAGTCCGCTCTCATTCTGGCCACTAGCCGACTAGCTAGATTAATTCACTAGTCCGGCACTCACTTTGATCATTAGGTTTATCACCAGTCCAGCCCTTACTCTGACAACTTGGTTAATCACTAGTCCGGCCCTCACTCTGGTCACTAGATTAATTCACTAGTCCGGTCCTCACCGTGGCCAGTAGGTTTATCACTAGTCCGGTCCTCACTCTGGCCACTAGGTTAATTCATTAGTCCGGCATCCATTCTGACAATTAGGTTTATCAACACTCCGCCCTTACTGAGGCCACTAGGTTTGTCACCAGTCCAGCCCTCATCTTTTACAACTAGGTATATCACCAGTCCGGCTCTCACTCTGACCACTAAATTAATCACTAGTCTGGCTCTCACTCTAACAACTAGATTTATCATCAGTCCGGCCCTCACTGTGGCCACTAGTTTGATCACTAGTCCGGTACTCACTATGACAAATGGGCTAATCACTAGTCCGGCTCTCATTCTGACCCCTAGGTTAATTCACCCGTCCGGCAATCACTCTGACCATTAGGTTAATCATTAGTCCGGCCCTCATTCTGGCCACCAGGCTTATCACTAGTCTGGTCCATATTGTGGCCACCATGTTAATCACCAGTCCAGTCCATATTCTGGCCACCAGGTTAATCGCCAGTAAGACCTTCACTGGCCACCAGGTTTGTCACCTCCGGCCCTCACCCTGGCCACCAGGTTTATCACCAATCCAACCCTTACTCTGGCCACAGGTTAATCGCCAGTCCGGCCTTCACTCTGGCCACCAGGTTTATCACCACTCCAACCCTTACTCTGGCCACAGGTTAATCGCCAGTCCGGCCTTCACTCTGGCCGCCAGGTTTATCACCACTCCGGCCCTCACTCTGGCCACCAGGTTTATCACCACTCCAGCCCTTACTCTGGCCACAGGTTAATAGCCAGTCCGGTCTTCACTCTTGCCACCAGGTCCATCATCAGTCCATCCCTCACTCTGGCCACCAGGTTTATCATCAATCCATCCCTCACTCTGGCCACCAGGTTTATCACCATTCCGACCCTCACTCTGGCCATCGGGTTTATCACCACTTCAGCCCTCACTCTGACCACCTGGCTTATCACCGGTCCGGCCAAGTAAGTCTGATTTCCATCTATTTATCAGGTCGTGTCCAAAGCTGATCGGGTTATAGAATGTATATCCTGATCTGGCTATATAAGCCTGATCTGGAAATAGATGTATATCTCGATCTGGTCCATGGTTAAATTGGAATGTACTAGACATATCCTGAACAAGACAGAAAGATAGCTCGATCGGGCTATAGTAGTTCCTTGGCTTTGGACCCAACCTGTTTATCACCATAGAAACTTGGTATGAACTATAATCTTACAGGCCTTCAGGAACTGAGAAGAATGAACACATTTGACAGTACTCTTATCTCTTTTTATTTCTAGTTCGAATGGCATAACATAATTTAGGAATAATGAGGCATTATAAACTGGCCTTTGATATGAAGATCAGAGAGACAATGCTTGGTATGTAGAACTTTTTGTAATATGCTACACGACAGTTCATATAATCATACTTTACTACAGAGCAGAGAAAATTCATACTTGAAACTGATATATTAAATAAAACCTATGGCTATGCATACCTAAATATGCACCAAAACTAGTTATTGCAGTTAAGTTATCTTGTAAATGAGAACATTACTCCATTGTTCATCTTTTAAACACATTGGAAATGACTGAAAAAAGCACTCCAAACAATATTTTTCCAGTACCATTTAAAGTCTTAAACATGATAAAAGAAAACACTCTGAAGTAACATCTTTATTGTCCTTGCAACAAAGTTTGTGCATTTGAAAATTGGCAATTATTTGAAGATTGAAACTTACACATGTCAATTCAGTAACCAAGTAAAACACTAGATTTGTTAGATTTTATGACAAAATAAAAGTACTGTGACAAATATAAAATTTTATAGGAAAATTGATATTGCTATGAATTGTAACTCCAAGATAAAAATAATTTTTTCAGAAATGCCTCATCTCCAAGAAATGCTGACAGTTATTTTCTTTTCTAGTGATACAGTTTCTATTAAAATGTATGTTATAACTCAGGCCCATTAGATTCACAGTGTGTTGGACTGCAACCCCAAACATAATTTGCTCATGCATGGTTAAACTTTAGTACTACACACAAAATATCTTTTATAGTATAATTAAATATACGCTTGCCCTTTTCTGTACTCCCCCATCCTTTATGAATTTAATTTTGACGGGCATCTTGAACAAATGAATCCTGAATCTTATTATGGAAAAATCCTATTCAGTTATGGTAAAGTTGTTCAAATGTGTCAAATCACATCATTTTCAGTTATGTCCAAGTTGTTCTGACGTGTCAAGTCAATGTACTTTGGTTATGTCCAAGTTGTTCTGACGTGTCAAGTCATGGTATTTTGGTTATGTCCAAGTTGTTCTGACATGTCAAATCATGGTATTTTGGTTATGTCCAAGTTGTTCTGGTGTGTCAAGTCATGGTATTTTGGTTATGTCCAAGTTGTTCTGACGTGTCAAGTCATGGTATTTTGGTTATGTCCAAGTTGTTCTGACATGTCAAGTCATGGTATTTTGGTTATGTCCAAGTTGTTATGATGTGTCAAGTCATGGTATTTTGGTTATGTCCAAGTTGTTCTGACGTGTCAAGTCATGGTATTTTGGTTATGTCCAAGTTGTTCTGACGTGTCAAGTCATAGTATTTTCAGTTATAATTAAGTGGTTCGGATTAGCTACTGAAGTGTAATGACAATATTTTTAATCATATTCAAATTATCATTTTCCTCTTCATACAAAAGACAGAAAGCTCTTTTCACAAAAGTAAAGAAAACATATTCTCAGTTAGCAGGCTTATATCATGAATATGTCATATATTGAATATTTCAAAATCAAACCCCATTTGTCACTTTCATTTACACATACATCTATATATTTGGTATTTAAATTGCAATAATTAAAATATTTCAAAACATGGATGGAATGTGTGGAATTCTATAATAACAATGTAAAGAATCTAAAGCAAGCTGTGCCCAAAATTGTTGAAGCTTTTTATAGATAATACAGCAAGTAGAAATAATAAATATGATATGTAAGAAGTCTCTTTTATACATAAAAGTCAGGTTATGTATGCTGTATAATTCTGTGTGATTTCTGTCATATGGATGAGTCAGTAACTTCTCTTTCTTCCTCATGTTGAAGTGAGGCAGACATCAAGGGATACTGAATCAACTAAATGCACCACCAAGCCCCCTTATGACAATTTGTCAATCTATTATAATGACGGTTTAAAAGAGGACAAAAATCCATTTTCAGAAAATTGTTATCTAATATTCTCTCTAATATCTCTAATATTCCTAGCTATGTATTAAAAAAATGAAATGTAATTATAAATATATATAAATATAATTTTTTTTCATGCACTATGTCATGCACTATGTTAAAATTTGAAAAAAAATCTCTTTTTTAACTAGTTGATAATATCAACAAAACACGTTCAGTACGATGAGCATTTTATGAAAATGTTTTATATCATCAATATAAAAACATTTTTAAGCATATTATAATGATGAAAACAAGAAATGGCTGGATTGCAAAGCAAATTCAAAACATGGTCAAGGCCATAAGGTTAAAAGTGATGGTATCAACTGAAAGCACTTTTCATAAAGAACAGTATATGTGATGAAACAAAGCCCTTTTCCTATTGATTCAAAAGATATAGCGAAAGTTAAAGTTTCTTAAAATTAGGTCAAAGTCCAAGGTCAAGGTCATTAGGTCAAAAGTCATGGCATAATTTGAAAGCTCTAGTCATTAGGAACCTATGTGTGAAGTATTACATTTATACTTTTCTCAGTTGCTGAGATATTGCTTCAACCAAAAACATTAACCAAAATGTTGACAGACAGACAGATGGATGGACAGACAGATGGAACTCGCCAATCTGTAGATGGGAATTGCTTTGCAATCCGGCCAAAAATGAATGACAACATGCTTAGATCGTGTAAATACATTATATACTCTGCTTACTTATCAATAACTCTTTTAGAGGTCTACAGGGAGACCTCATATAACATGAATATATGTCTAACACAAATATACACATATTCATGTATTCATGTGTCAATTGATCTGAAAATTGCTCCCAAATGAAATTGCGGAAATTGATTGCAAAAAGAAACATCTGGAAGTCTCAATATCAGTAACAGGAGCATGCCTTTGCAGTTTTCGATTCTTTGGTTTCTATTTTCTTTGAGTAAACCATATAAAATTTTTGTTTCCTAAGTACAGATTGTTCCCTGATTATGATATATATCCTTTGGTGCGGACTCCTTGCTCCACTTGGTCTGCATCCACCATGAAATATGACATAGAGGGCACTCGACTCATACTGTGGGATTTACATAACTTCAGTCTCTTGGTGTATAGTATGATAGCTAGGAACACTACTAATATGCACAATACTATCATAAACTCAGTGTTAAACACCCGAGTCTTAGCAGACCATCGTGGTTTAAAATGTGTTGCTTCAAAACTTTTCATATCTCTGAAACAAATAGACAAACACATAGATGAATCTGTAATTTTTTTTTCATTTATTTTCTCTAAAGATTAAATCACTACATTACCGTATTTAATTCTATGAGAGCACCAAAAATGTAACTAAAGGTACAATGACTTGAAGGTGTCCTGGTAGGATAAAACATTCTATGAGAGACCAAAAATGTAATCAAAGGTACAATGACTTGAAGGTGTCCTTGTAGGATAAAACAATTCTATGAGAAACCCAAAACATAATCAAAGGTACATGTACAATGACTTGAAGGAGTCCTTGTAGAATAAAACAATTCTATGAGAAACCCAAAAAGTAATCAAAGGTACAATGACTTGAAGGTGTCCTTGTAGAATAAAACAATTCTATCTTTATTATGTTGATGCATGGATAATAATCCTCCTTAATATTACACAGTGCAGTATAGTACATGATAACGATATGGTCCTTGGTATCACATGTTATACTATACATGTAGTACATGACCATTATATGACACTTTGTATCATATGAAATACTATAATAGTAGATGACCATAATGTGACTTTAGCACTACACCATATATATGGCCTTTACATGATTTTCAGTATTATACAATATTTATAGAATATGACCATAACATGACCTATAGTATTATACTATGTACTACAGAACATAACCATTAAATTACCATTAGTATATATGATATACTTCAGTTCATGATAATCATATGACCTTTACTATTATGCGATATACTATACTACGCAGTAGTATAGTATGACCATTATATGACCTTTAGTTTTATATGATATACGATAGTATATGATTATTACATGAAATTTTGTATTTTACAATGTCTTAGAGCACATGACATTATCATAACCTTTAGTATCATACAATATTGTCATTTATCATGTCATAAATTGTCAGACCCCCGGACAATCCGGCAAAAATAGTCTGTCTGATAAAACTTCAGAATGCTTGGGTAAAAATGGCTCAAAGTAACTAAATGATGTATCAGTGAAGCACACTAGTAAGAAATATGATGAAAAACAGAACACCTCCAAAGTTTAATTCCACATGAAAGGAAAGGAAGGATTGACTGGCCTTTGGTGAAGGGAAATAATTATGTACTTCTGCGGCCCTTGATGAAATTTATCATTTCAAAGATGACAAAGAAAATTATGACTTTTGGGAAGATTTCAGGAGCGAGAATAACTGTGCCCTTCTTTTTTAGTTTTGCAGACTAAAATTTATTGCCTTTTTGTTATGTTTAATTTTCTGACAGTTTGTTCTTTGGTCTGGTAAATGATCTTTTGAAAATTTAAAGACCTTCAGATACACTGGTACATGACCATTATACACCTTCAGCATTATACCATATACATGTACTACTGAAGACCTTCAGATACACTGGTACATGACAATTATACACCTTCAGCATTATACCATATACATGTACTACTGAAGACCTTCAGATACACTGGTACATGACCATTATATACCTTCAGCATTATACCATATACATCTACTACTGACAGACCTTCAGATACACTGGTACATGACCACTATACACCTTCAGCATTATACCATATACATGTACTACTGAAGACCTTCAGATACACTGGTACATGACCATTATACACCTTCAGCATTACGCCATATACATGTACTACTGAAGACCTTCAGATACACTAGTACATGACCATTATACACCTTCAGCATTATACCATATACATGTACTACTGAAGACCTTCAGATACACTGGTACATGACCATTACACACCTTCAGCATTATACCATATACATGTACGACTTTAGACCTTCAGATACACTGGTACATGACCATTATATACCTTCAGCATTATACCATATACATGTACTACTGACGACCTTCAGATACACTGGTACATGACCACTATACACCTTCAGCATTATACCATATACATGTACTACTGAAGACCTTCAGATACACTGGTACATGACCATTATATACCTTCAGCATTATACCATATATATGTAATACTGAAGACCTTCAGATACACTGGTACATGACCATTATATCCCTTAAGCATTATGCCCTATACATACATGTATTACTGAAGACCTTCAGATACACTGGTACATGACCATTATATACCTTCAGCATTATACCATATACATGTAATACTGAAGACCTTCAGATACACTGGTACATGACCATTATACACCTTCAGCATTATACCATATACATGTAATACTGAAGACCTTCAGATACACTGGTACATGACCATTATATACCTTCAGCATTATACCATATACATGTACTACTGAAAACCTTCAGATACACTGGTACATGACCATTATATACCTTCAGCATTATACCATATACATGTAATACTGACGACCTTCAGATACACTGGTACATGACCACTATACACCTTCAGCATTATACCATATACATGTACTACTGACGACCTTCAGATACACTTGTACATGACCATTATATACCTTCAGCGTTATACCATATACATGTACTACTGAAAGACCTTCAGGTACACTGGTACATGACCATTATATACCTTCAGCATTATACCATATACATGTACTACTGAAGACCTTCAGATACACTGGTACATGACCAATATACACCTTCAGCATTATACCATATACATGTACTACAGAATGACCTTCAGATACACTGGTACATGACCGTTATACACCTTCAGCATTATACCATATACATGTACTACTGAATGACCTTTAGATACACTGGTACATGACCATTATACACCTTCAGCATTATACCATATACATGTACTACTGAAGACCTTCAGATACACTGGTACATGACCATTATACACCTTCAGCATTATACCATATAGATGTACTACTGAAGGCCTTCAGATACACTGGTACATGACCATTATATACCTTCAGCATTATACCATATACATGTACTACTGACGACCTTCAGATACACTGGTACATGACCACTATACACCTTCAGCATTACACCATATACATATACTACTGACGACCTTCAGATACACTGGTGCATGACCATTATACACCTTCAGCATTATACCATATACATGTACTACTGAAGACCTTCAGATACACTGGTACATGACCATTATACACCTTCAGCATTATACCATATACATGTACGACTGAAGACCTTCAGATACACTGGTACATGACCATTATACACCTTCAGCATTATACCATATACATGTACTACTGACGACCTTCAGATACACTGGTACATGACCATTATACACCTTAAGCATTATACCATATACATGTACTACTGAAGACCTTCAGATACACTGGTACATGACCATTATATACCTTCAGCGTTATACCATATACATGTACTACTGAAAGACCTTCAGGTACACTGGTACATGACCATTATATACCTTCAGCATTATACCATATACATGTACTACTGAAGACCTTCAGATACACTGGTACATGACCAATATACACCTTCAGCATTATACCATATACATGTACTACAGAATGACCTTCAGATACACTGGTACATGACCGTTATACACCTTCAGCATTATACCATATACATGTACTACTGAATGACCTTTAGATACACTGGTACATGACCATTATACACCTTCAGCATTATACCATATACATGTACTACTGAAGACCTTCAGATACACTGGTACATGACCATTATACACCTTCAGCATTATACCATATAGATGTACTACTGAAGGCCTTCAGATACACTGGTACATGACCATTATATACCTTCAGCATTATACCATATACATGTACTACTGACGACCTTCAGATACACTGGTACATGACCACTATACACCTTCAGCATTACACCATATACATATACTACTGACGACCTTCAGATACACTGGTGCATGACCATTATACACCTTCAGCATTATACCATATACATGTACTACTGAAGACCTTCAGATACACTGGTACATGACCATTATACACCTTCAGCATTATACCATATACATGTACGACTGAAGACCTTCAGATACACTGGTACATGACCATTATACACCTTCAGCATTATACCATATACATGTACTACTGACGACCTTCAGATACACTGGTACATGACCATTATACACCTTAAGCATTATACCATATACATGTACTACTGAAGACCTTCAGATACACTGGTACATGACCATTATATACCTTCAGCATTATAGCATATACATGTACTACTGAATGACCGTCAGATACACTGGTACGTGACCATTATATACCTTCAGCATTTTACCATATACATGTACTACTGAAGACCTTCAGATACACTGGTACATGACCATTATACACCTTCTGCATTATACCATATACATGTACTACTGAAGACCTTCAGATACACTAGTACATGACCATTATACACCTTCAGCATTATACCATATACATGTACAACTGAAGACCTTCAGATACACTGGTACATGACCAGTATATCCCTTAAGCATTACACCATATATAAATACATGTAATACTGAAGACCTTCAGATACACTGGTACATGACCATTATACACCTTCAGTATTATACCATATACATATACTACTGAATGACCTTCAGATACACTGGTGCATGACCATTATATACCTTCAGTATTATACCATATACATGTATTACTGACGACCTTCAGATACACTGGTACATGACCACTATACACTTTCAGCATTATACCATATACATGTACTACTGACGACCTTCAGATACACTGGTACATGACCATTATACACCTTCAGCATTATACCATATACATGTACTACTGACGACCTTCAGATACACTTGTACATGACCATTATATACCTTCAGCGTTATACCATATACATGTACTACTGAAAGACCTTCAGGTACACTGGTACATGACCATTATATACCTTCAGCATTATACCATATACATGTACTACTGAAGACCTTCAGATACACTGGTACATGACCAATATACACCTTCAGCATTATACCATATACATGTACTACTGAATGACCTTCAGATACACTGGTACATGACCGTTATACACCTTCAGCATTATACCATATACATGTACTACTGAATGACCTTTAGATACACTGGTACATGACCATTATACACCTTCAGCATTATACCATATACATGTACTACTGAAGACCTTCAGATACACTGGTACATGACCATTATACACCTTCAGCATTATACCATATAGATGTACTACTGAAGGCCTTCAGATACACTGGTACATGACCATTATATACCTTCAGCATTATACCATATACATGTACTACTGACGACCTTCAGATACACTGGTACATGACCACTATACACCTTCAGCATTACACCATATACATATACTACTGACGACCTTCAGATACACTGGTGCATGACCATTATACACCTTCAGCATTATACCATATACATGTACTACTGAAGACCTTCAGATACACTGGTACATGACCATTATACACCTTCAGCATTATACCATATACATGTACTACTGAAGACCTTCAGATACACTGGTACATGACCATTATACACCTTCAGCATTATACCATATACATGTACTACTGACGACCTTCAGATACACTGGTACATGACCATTATACACCTTAAGCATTATACCATATACATGTACTACTGAAGACCTTCAGATACACTGGTACATGACCATTATATACCTTCAGCGTTATACCATATACATGTACTACTGAAAGACCTTCAGGTACACTGGTACATGACCATTATATACCTTCAGCATTATACCATATACATGTACTACTGAAGACCTTCAGATACACTGGTACATGACCAATATACACCTTCAGCATTATACCATATACATGTACTACAGAATGACCTTCAGATACACTGGTACATGACCGTTATACACCTTCAGCATTATACCATATACATGTACTACTGAATGACCTTTAGATACACTGGTACATGACCATTATACACCTTCAGCATTATACCATATACATGTACTACTGAAGACCTTCAGATACACTGGTACATGACCATTATACACCTTCAGCATTATACCATATAGATGTACTACTGAAGGCCTTCAGATACACTGGTACATGACCATTATATACCTTCAGCATTATACCATATACATGTACTACTGACGACCTTCAGATACACTGGTACATGACCACTATACACCTTCAGCATTACACCATATACATATACTACTGACGACCTTCAGATACACTGGTGCATGACCATTATACACCTTCAGCATTATACCATATACATGTACTACTGAAGACCTTCAGATACACTGGTACATGACCATTATACACCTTCAGCATTATACCATATACATGTACGACTGAAGACCTTCAGATACACTGGTACATGACCATTATACACCTTCAGCATTATACCATATACATGTACTACTGACGACCTTCAGATACACTGGTACATGACCATTATACACCTTAAGCATTATACCATATACATGTACTACTGAAGACCTTCAGATACACTGGTACATGACCATTATATACCTTCAGCATTATAGCATATACATGTACTACTGAATGACCGTCAGATACACTGGTACGTGACCATTATATACCTTCAGCATTTTACCATATACATGTACTACTGAAGACCTTCAGATACACTGGTACATGACCATTATACACCTTCTGCATTATACCATATACATGTACTACTGAAGACCTTCAGATACACTAGTACATGACCATTATACACCTTCAGCATTATACCATATACATGTACAACTGAAGACCTTCAGATACACTGGTACATGACCAGTATATCCCTTAAGCATTACACCATATATAAATACATGTAATACTGAAGACCTTCAGATACACTGGTACATGACCATTATACACCTTCAGTATTATACCATATACATATACTACTGAATGACCTTCAGATACACTGGTGCATGACCATTATATACCTTCAGTATTATACCATATACATGTATTACTGACGACCTTCAGATACACTGGTACATGACCACTATACACTTTCAGCATTATACCATATACATGTACTACTGACGACCTTCAGATACACTGGTACATGACCATTATACACCTTCAGCATTATACCATATACATGTACTACTGACGACCTTCAGATACACTTGTACATGACCATTATATACCTTCAGCGTTATACCATATACATGTACTACTGAAAGACCTTCAGGTACACTGGTACATGACCATTATATACCTTCAGCATTATACCATATACATGTACTACTGAAGACCTTCAGATACACTGGTACATGACCAATATACACCTTCAGCATTATACCATATACATGTACTACTGAATGACCTTCAGATACACTGGTACATGACCGTTATACACCTTCAGCATTATACCATATACATGTACTACTGAATGACCTTTAGATACACTGGTACATGACCATTATACACCTTCAGCATTATACCATATACATGTACTACTGAAGACCTTCAGATACACTGGTACATGACCATTATACACCTTCAGCATTATACCATATAGATGTACTACTGAAGGCCTTCAGATACACTGATACATGACCATTATATACCTTCAGCATTATACCATATACATGTACTACTGACGACCTTCAGATACACTGGTACATGACCACTATACACCTTCAGCATTACACCATATACATATACTACTGACGACCTTCAGATACACTGGTGCATGACCATTATACACCTTCAGCATTATACCATATACATGTACTACTGAAGACCTTCAGATACACTGGTACATGACCATTATACACCTTCAGCATTATACCATATACATGTACGACTGAAGACCTTCAGATACACTGGTACATGACCATTATACACCTTCAGCATTATACCATATACATGTACTACTGACGACCTTCAGATACACTGGTACATGACCATTATACACCTTAAGCATTATACCATATACATGTACTACTGAAGACCTTCAGATACACTGGTACATGACCATTATATACCTTCAGCATTATAGCATATACATGTACTACTGAATGACCGTCAGATACAGTGGTACATGACCATTATATACCTTCAGCATTTTACCATATACATGTACTACTGAAGACCTTCAGATACACTGGTACATGACCATTATACACCTTCTGCATTATACCATATACATGTACTACTGAAGACCTTCAGATACACTGGTACATGACCATTATACACCTTCAGCATTATACCATATACATGTACAACTGAAGACCTTCAGATACACTGGTACATGACCAGTATATCCCTTAAGCATTACGCCATATATAAATACATGTAATACTGAAGACCTTCAGTTACACTGGTACATGACCATTATACACCTTCAGTATTATACCATATACATATACTACTGAATGACCTTCAGATACACTGGTGCATGACCATTATATACCTTCAGTATTATACCATATACATGTATTACTGACGACCTTCAGATACACTGGTACATGACCACTATACACCTTCAGCATTATACCATATACATGTACTACTGACGACCTTCAGATACACTGGTACATGACCATTATACACCTTCAGCATTATACCATATACATGTACTACTGACGACCTTCAGATACACTTGTACATGACCATTATATACCTTCAGCGTTATACCATATACATGTACTACTGAAAGACCTTCAGGTACACTGGTACATGACCATTATATACCTTCAGCATTATACCATATACATGTACTACTGAAGACCTTCAGATACACTGGTACATGACCAATATACACCTTCAGCAGTATACCATATACATGTACTACTGAATGACCTTCAGATACACTGGTACATGACCGTTATACACCTTCAGCATTATACCATATACATGTACTACTGAATGACCTTTAGATACACTGGTACATGACCATTATACACCTTCAGCATTATACCATATACATGTACTACTGAAGACCTTCAGATACACTGGTACATGACCATTATACACCTTCAGCATTATACCATATAGATGTACTACTGAAGGCCTTCAGATACACTGGTACATGACCATTATATACCTTCAGCATTATACCATATACATGTACTACTGACGACCTTCAGATACACTGGTACATGACCACTATACACCTTCAGCATTACACCATATACATATACTACTGACGACCTTCAGATACACTGGTGCATGACCATTATACACCTTCAGCATTATACCATATACATGTACTACTGAAGACCTTCAGATACACTGGTACATGACCATTATACACCTTCAGCATTATACCATATACATGTACGACTGAAGACCTTCAGATACACTGGTACATGACCATTATACACCTTCAGCATTATACCATATACATGTACTACTGACGACCTTCAGATACACTGGTACATGACCATTATACACCTTAAGCATTATACCATATACATGTACTACTGAAGACCTTCAGATACACTGGTACATGACCATTATATACCTTCAGCATTATAGCATATACATGTACTACTGAATGACCGTCAGATACAGTGGTACATGACCATTATATACCTTCAGCATTTTACCATATACATGTACTACTGAAGACCTTCAGATACACTGGTACATGACCATTATACACCTTCTGCATTATACCATATACATGTACTACTGAAGACCTTCAGATACACTGGTACATGACCATTATACACCTTCAGCATTATACCATATACATGTACAACTGAAGACCTTCAGATACACTGGTACATGACCAGTATATCCCTTAAGCATTACGCCATATATAAATACATGTAATACTGAAGACCTTCAGATACACTGGTACATGACCATTATACACCTTCAGTATTATACCATATACATATACTACTGAATGACCTTCAGATACACTGGTACATGACCATTATATACCTTCAGTATTATACCATATACATGTATTACTGACGACCTTCAGATACACTGGTACATGACCACTATACACCTTCAGCATTATACCATATACATGTACTACTGACGACCTTCAGATACACTGGTACATGACCATTATACACCTTCAGCATTATACCATATACATGTACTACTGAAGATCTTCAGATACACTGGTACATGACCACTATACACCTTCAGCATTATACCATATACATGTACAACTGACGACCTTCAGATACACTGGTACATGACCATTATACACCTTCAGCATTATACCATATACATGTACTACTGAAGATCTTCAGATACACTGGTACATGACCACTATACACCTTCAGCATTGTACCATATACATGTACTACTGACGACCTTCAGATACACTGGTACATGACCATTATACACCTTCAGCATTATACCATATACATGTACTACTGAAGACCTTCAGATACACTGGTACATGACCATTATATACCTTCAGCATTATACCATATACATGTACTACTGAAGACCTTCAGATACACTGGTACATGACCATTATATACCTTCAGCATTATACCATATACATGTACTACTGAAGACCTTCAGATACACTGGTACATGACCATTATACAGTTTCAGCATTATACCATATACATGTACGACTGAAGACCTTCAGATACACTGGTACATGACCATTATATACCTTCAGCATTATACCATATACATGTACTACTGACGACCTTCAGATACACTGGTACATGACCACTATACACCTTCAGCATTACACCATATACATATACTACTGACAACCTTCAGATACACTGGTGCATGACCATTATACACCTTCAGCATTATACCATATACATGTACTACTGAAGACCTTCAGATACACTGGTACATGACCATTATACACCTTCAGCATTATACCATATACATGTACGACTGAAGACCTTCAGATACACTGGTACATGACCATTATACACCTTCAGCATTATACCATATACATGTACTACTGACGACCTTCAGATACACTGGTACATGACCATTATACACCTTAAGCATTATACCATATACATGTACTACTGAAGACCTTCAGATACACTGGTACATGACCATTATATACCTTCAGCATTATAGCATATACATGTACTACTGAAGGACCGTCAGATACACTGGTACATGACCATTATATACCTTCAGCATTTTACCATATACATGTACTACTGAAGACCTTCAGATACACTGGTACATGACCATTATACACCTTCTGCATTATACCATATACATGTACTACTGAAGACCTTCAGATACACTGGTACATGACCATTATACACCTTCAGCATTATACCATATACATGTACAACTGAAGACCTTCAGATACACTGGTACATGACCAGTATATCCCTTAAGCATTACGCCATATATAAATACATGTAATACTGAAGACCTTCAGATACACTGGTACATGACCATTATACACCTTCAGTATTATACCATATACATATACTACTGAAGACCTTCAGATACACTGGTACATGACCATTATACACCTTCAGCATTATAGCATATACATGTACTACTGAATGACCGTCAGATACACTGGTACATGACCATTATATACCTTCAGCAATTTACCATATACATGTACTACTGAAGACCTTCAGATACACTGGTACATGACCATTATACACCTTCTGCATTATACCATATACATGTACTACTGAAGACCTTCAGATACACTGGTACATGACCATTATACACCTTCAGCATTATACCATATACATGTACAACTGAAGACCTTCAGATACACTGGTACATGACCAGTATATCCCTTAAGCATTACACCATATATAAATACATGTAATAGTGAAGACCTTCAGATACACTGGTACATGACCATTATACACCTTCAGTATTATACCATATACATATACTACTGAATGACCTTCAGATACACTGGTGCATGACCATTATACACCTTCAGCATTATACCATATACATGTACTACTGAAGACCTTCAGATACACTGGTACATGACCACTATACACCTTCAGCATTATACCATATACATGTACTACTGAAGACCTTCAGATACACTGGTACATGACCATTATACACCTTCAGCATTATACCATATACATGTACTACTGAAGACCTTCAGATACACTGGTAAATGACCATTATACACCTTCAGCATTATACCATATACATGTACTACTGAAGACCTTCAGATACACTGGTACATGACCAATATATACCTTCAGCATTATACCATATACATGAACTACAGTCTATGACCAATCTCATTTGAATTTGATCTTTCAAGCTCTTACTATTGGCCAAGTAGCGATGGAAGATCTCCACACTCTGCATATGGGTTCAAATTATGGTGACCTTATATACTTACCAATCAGTAACTGACTAGGTTAATTTTACACAGTTACTGTATAGATTTTGCTAGACAAAGAATGTTAACAAACACTGATGCTCTTGTTCTTAAAAAGAAAACACCCAAGTGGCCTATATCGCTCACCTGAGCACAATTTGTTTATTTACAAACAGTGACAGCTCATTTTTGGTAAAAGACACCGAGTACTTTCAGCACTTGTTTTCTATAAGATTTGGTAATATTCTGTGAAGTGGTTAATGAAAAGAAGTCAAAAACAAGAAACCGTCAAAGATGGTATGACCTGATTGCAAAGCATTACATTATAGCTGATTTGTAGAACCTTATCCAGAAACATGTCTCTTTGGGTTTGGAGATGTTGCCAGAAGTTTGAAGTTGGTATCATTAATGGTATGCAAGAAATCAAGCTAACTGTAAAATCAGACCATTTTCATTGAAGTGTAAAATCATGGTTAAGGTCACCAAATTTTGTGTCTGCCGGGAAGAACTCATCAATGCCTACAAACTGCCAAAGTTTGAAGTTGGTATCGTAATCTGTATGCAAAAAATCAAGCTAAACGCAAAATGAGACTGTGTTCACTTAAGCGTAAAATCAAGTTAAGATCACCAAATTTTGTGATGGTTGGGAAGAACTCATCAATGTTTATAAGCTGAAGAAGTTTGAAGTTGGTATCATTAATGGTATGCTAGAAATCAAACTACACACAAATTGTTTACATCAGACAGACAGATGGATAGACTTCACCAATTCATAGACCAGACTTGCTTTGCAATCCGGTCAAATATGTCAGCTAATCATAGCTCTCGACAGCCATCTTGAATGACAGATTGGGTCAAAAGATACAATTTAAGTATGGGACTTTGATAACTTACTGATGCATCACATGGAAAAACACAAACCCAATTGGCAGAGGACCTTGATTACTTACTTCTTGCAAGGTCTGGTGAAATTTTATGAAGCAGTTGGGGAAAAAAAGCTGAAAATAAGTCAACCAATTAGGGCCCATGGTGGCCATCTTGGATTATGGATTGGGTAGAAAAACACAAACTTGGTAGAGGACAAGGAATTCAATAAGAGCCAGCACCTGGCGAAATATTGCTGCTTTAAATGACAGAAATCGCTGGTTTGAATTTCCTCTGATCTTGATGTTACGACTCACATTTGTGCAAACAGCAAACAAAATGATACACCTCAAATTTCTAAATCACCTCCTCACATAATTCTTATTGAAAATCCTGAGAGGACCTTCAGCACTTACTTCCTCTAAGTTTTAGTGAAATTCTGTAAAGCAATTGCAGAGCAAAAGTCGAAAAAGTTCCAACCAACCAGAGCCCATGGCAGTCATCCTGGATTACGGATCAGGTAGAAAAACAGAAAATTGATAGAAGACCTTGATTACATACTGCTTAAAACATCTGGTGAAATTTAATGAAGCAGTAGTGGAGAAGTCCAACATGTGTCAGCCAATCAGGGCCCATGCCAGCCAAGTTGGATTATGGAGCCTCTGGCACAGGCGACTTAACAATGTGTTATTCTTTTCGCAATGTATGTATAATTTGTAGATTTAAATTTGAGTATTCAATAACTCCTTATGAACCACAGTGTACAAATAATAAAATCTGCCGTTAGAAAGGTCAAATACATAAGCTTAAAAAAATGTATCTTTGAAACGTAAACATGGATTTTACATAGCTTTGTATCTGTCATCTGAAAAATTGATTGATAAAAGTTGTGAGGCCGAAAATTTGCAATACAGAGTGTTTGCGTTCCTTTACTTTTTATGTACCGGACTTCCCTTTGGAGGACTTCTTTGAACATTTATTTTTAGCAAAAATAATGTAAAAAGTAAATTAATGCACAAAATTTCCTTTATCCAATTCTTTGCAGCAATACTGAACAGTTTTCTGTTTCTTTTGTTTTTCCATTCAGATAATGCTCCTACAAAATCTACCAATTTTTCATCATTAATCTTTATTCTCATTAACTGATCATGAGTCTCTGTATTAAGGTGATTGCGCGGTGGTGTCAGTGTCTGATTATGTACTGAAAATCCAAGTTTACATCCAGCTGTATTAGCTGGACGTGTCGGGCTTCAACGTTGTGCCATTCACTGTAATGATGGAAGCTGATTGTGAATCACAATCACACTTTGTTGGAATTTTCACAAATATGGGGAAGACCACGTGACATACTGACTTGTTTGGAGAAATCATAGTGAAACACTTGAAACACATGTGATCAAGGCTTGTTTTACATGTAAGCGCCAATATGGAAATAGATGATGTGATCTTCGAAACTATAAAGTACAATCCTAAATAAAGACGATGTGTCATATGTCACATGGTCTACCCCATATTTAGATAAAAATTCCCACGAAATCAGAGAAAATGGCCGCCGAGAAAGTTTTCAAATCGCCTGCGAAGTTAAATGCAGATATAAAGGATGATACTAGATAGAAGTGACAAGTGAAGTTTTCATTCCAAATCAACCCAATGAAAATTGCTATTACATTATAATTATATAATCCATCGTTGTAAAGTAATCAGCATGGAAACTTGACCAAGAAACTGTCTGATTCAAGTAAATAATTGTTGGCCATTATGCCCGCTTCACAAAGAAATAGTAGGCCATTTTGGCAGATACAGGACACATTTTTCGGCCGTTTGGAGTTTTAATTGGCAAATGGCCGATGCCAATCTGAAACACTGCATTAATATTAAAGGATATATTATAGCATGTGATAATATAACCTTTAGTTATACAGGGTATGCTGTAGCATTTAATATGACCATTAGTAGTACTAGCATTGGCAGAGATAGAGAGGGGTTGCAGGGGTTGCAACTGCCCTCCTCCTCCCCTTTGGTTGGAAAATTTTACCAAAAAAAGGTAATTTTCATTCATTTTCAGGGCTGAAATCCCCCCTTTCCAGATGGAATAGTGCAAAACAGTAGTCATGGGAGACTGCAATCCCCCTCTTTCAATAATTTCTAGATCCGCCTATGACTGTATAAACCTATAACAGTATGTGACAATTCGACCATTAAGATTACAGGATATAGTGGAATATGTGATAACAATATGACATATAGTATTACAGGATATACATTAGTATTACAGGATATATTATAGCATGTGATAATAATATGACCTTTAGTATTACAGAATATACTATTGTCTGTAATAATAATTATAACCTTTAGTATTACAGGATATACTATAGTATGTAATAATGATATAACCTTTAGTATTACAGGGTATACTATAGTATGTGACAATAATATGACCTTAGTATAACAGGATATACTATAGCATATAATAATAACATGACTTTTAGCATTACAGGATATACTATAGCATGTGATTATAATATGACCTTTAGTATTACAGGATATATTATAGCATGTGATAATAATATAACCTTTATTATTACAGGATATACTGTAACATATGATATTGATATGACGATTAGCAGTACAGGATTTACTATAGTATGTGACATAAGGACCATTAGTAGTACAGGATATGGTGCAATATGTGATAATAAGATGACCTTTAGTATTACAGGTTAATATACATTAGTAATACAGGATATACTAGAGTATATGATAATCATATAACCTTTAGTATTACAGGATATACTATAGAATCACAGAATCAGAAAAGAGTTTATATACATGTAAACTTTGCAAGTGTTAACAGATTAGTTGGTAAATAATTTGCTGGAACTTACCGTAAAGGAAGATAGCGTGTCCGATGCAGAAGAGCCCCTAAAGTCCACTGTACCTCTCTATTGTTGATTGTCTGTACTGAATGGAGACGTTTGTAACTCCGTGGGAAATGTAAGCCTTTATGTAGGACAGTAGAGAGCCATGCAGACTTAAAGCACTCTGTCCTACAATCAGGTATATGTCAAATTTATCTAAAAGGAGGAGTTTACCTTTTTTTGTATTTATCTAATACATCTACTGGGGTATATAAATACTTAGCATTAAGTATGTTTCATAATTCATGAGGTGAGTTCATGAATTTCATTCAATCATGTAAATGACAACATAAAGGAAATAATTTAGTATTTCTGTAATTTTAGTCAGCCTGATTTGTGATTATAAAAACACTATGTAGTTACATTAAAGAGGAAGCAAACAGTACCTATAGCATCTGAACAGTTACTGACATTACCTAAATCTTTTTTCATCGGCTTGTGGAAACAGTCTTCTTTCATATTGATCTAACAGTTTCAACCATTCTGTACTGCAAAATGTCTAAAAAACATGTATCAAGTAAGACCACTGCAAAATGTCTATAAAACATGTATCAAGTAAGACCACCACAAAATGTCTTAAAAACATCTATCAAGTAATTATAAAACCACTGCAAAATGTTGGAGAAACATGTATTAAGTAAGACCATGCAAAATGTCTAAAAAACATGTATCAAGTAAGACCACTGCAAATTGTCTCAAAAACATGTATCAAGTAAGACCACTGCAAAATGTCTCAAAAACATGTATTAAGTAAGACCACTGCAAAATGTCTAAAAAACATGTATCAAGTAAGACCACTGCAAAATGTCTAAAAAACATGTATCAAGTAAGACCACCACAAAATGTCTTAAAAACATCTATCAAGTAATTATAAAACCACTGCAAAATGTTGGAGAAACATGTATTAAGTAAGACCACGCAAAATGCCTGAAAAACATGTATTAAGTAAGACCTTTGCAAAATGTTTGAAAAACATGTATCAAGTAAGGCCACTGCAAAATGTCTGAAAAACATGTATCAAGTAACATATGTTGAACACATAGTATGTCTCTGCAATTTAGGAATGCAATACATGCATATATCAAATTCTTATAGATGACATGTAGAATACTTTCACTTTTATAATAGAAATTACCTTAGCTTCATAGTCAAACTTGTCACTTCTATAAGTGCCTCCAATCCTATACACATCCTGCATAGTATACCAAAACTCAGAGAAGCCATAGAAATCACTCTTCAGGAATGGTATATCAGGCTGATGTATGCCATTCATGGAGCAGAAGGGTTTTTCACATGGACCTGATTGATTCAAGAGCGGAATCAGGGCTTCCCTACACAATAGGTAATCACCAGTGCCTACAACCTTATGATCATAACCTTGATTGTCCTTGATATTATAATCCAACCCTGGAGGTAGACAGGGATCCGATATAACATCATGGTGGCTAGAACTTATGATGCTGAAAACAGAAATACCTCAATTACAACTTATACCAATTGGAAAAAAAAACATATAATTATTGTTTTGAAAGATTATTTTTGTTCCTTGTTTATCATGACTGTGTATGTTACAATAGAAGTTTTGTTGTAAAGGACCATAGAGATGTGGTGTACTACCATAAGCTATCACAGTCTTAAATAGTCAGCACTCTGTCTCCCTAGGAAGTAATATCCCCCTTACACTTCCTCCATTACACAGACTAGAAAGGAAGTAGAGTTATCCTTCTTTACCTATGGTTAGCATGGTGAGTAGAGATGTTGACATTGTTAGATAGAAGTAGTTCATCATAACGTTCTCTAGCTTCGTTGGCCCCGAAACCCAGAAATGAGTGGATATAAACTCTGTAGGTATGCTGTTGATCCGAGTTCTGACAACCTAGATTAAATTCTGCCATTCTCATACGAGGAATATCTGCAGTCTGAAATAATATGCTGAATGATGTAACGCTAAGAAAAAAAGCATATTGGTTAGTATATGGTTTTTCTTAGAATAATCAATGGTCATAAAGTAAAGCTGTATCATATATTGTCCACTAAATCATAGACTAAATATGGAATAAAAGATCATAGCATGCATTTAATCATTACTTCTGATTAATCAAGCTACTTATTTTGTATTTATTCTGTTTATGTAGAAGGTTTCCTGCAATCTACCTCTTTAGATATGAATTATGATAAGGTATTAAGTACAATAATAATACCCCTCCCATTGCTGTTTGTTCTCTATTATTGGTGAGGGTTACAAGGCAAACTACACAATTATTCAGCACAGAGTAAACATGATTCATGTTTAGCACAAATTTACCCACTCTTATCTTTGTATCATTATTATTCAGTAAAATGTATCAAGTCATACTAAATCTTACCATTCTGTAATTCATCCATTATAAACATCATCAACTTGCATTTTTATTTGGTGATTTGAAATTTCCATCTAAAGTTGTTTTGTCACTGACCAAGGGAATTTCTGGTCAAAACACTTACTATACTTACTATAAGTACATGTAAGTGTTGAGACAGTAAACAAGTGTTCAGACAGTCAGATTTAACTGACTTTATACATTTCTACTGATATCAAGATGCCATGATGACAATTTCCAATTTGTGCTGATTCAGAAAATAAATCACATTCACACTGCACTGAAGAGTTAAAAATGTTCACACTACACTGAGGAGTTAGATCATGTTCACAGTACACAGAAGAGTTAAATCATGTTCACTCTGCACAGAAGAGTTAAATCATATTCACTGTACACTAAAGAGTTCAATCATGTTCACTCTGCACAGAAGAGTTAAATCATGTTCATTCTGTACTGAAGAGTTAATTCACATTCACCCTGCATTGAAGAGTTACATCATGTTCACTTTGCACTGAAGGGTTAAATCATGTTCACTCTACACTGAAAGGTTAAATCATGCTCACTCTTCACTGAAGGGTTTTGTCATGTTCACTCTGCACTGAAGTGTTAAATTATGTTCACTCTGCATTGAAATGTTAAAATATGTTCATCTGCACTGAAGTTTTTTCATGTTCACACTACAATGAAGTGTTAAAACATGTCCATTCTGCACTGAAGAGTTAAATCATGTTCATTCCACACTGAAAAGTTAAATCTTGTTCGCTCTTCACTGAAGAGTTAAATGTCGTGGTCTTGTAACCCTCCACTCACAACTTTGGAAATGTCCAAAATAGTTAAAGTGCTGGGAGGGGTAAAATTTTTGTAATTAATCATACTTATCATACTTATATTGTATAGTTTTGAAATTAATCAAACTTATCATGCCTATATTGTATAATTTTGTAATTCATCATACTTATCATGCTTATATTGTAGAGTTTTGTAATTCATCATACTTATCATGCTTATATTGTATAGTTTTGTAATTCATCATACTTATCATGCTTATATTGTATAGTTTTGTAATTCATCATACTTATCATGCTTGTATTGTATAGTTTTGTAATTCATCATACTTATCATGCTTATCAGTGGGGAAACTTTCCACTCGCCCACTCGCATTGGCGACCAGTCCTTGGGTGTGGGCTCGTGAAATCTCAAAAGAAATCGCCCACTTGGCGAATGTAATTTTTGTAAGACATCGAGAGGTCTTTGCTCATCGCAGCATGACAGTATATGTGCGAAGTTCCTGTTACACTCAATAAAATGTCATTTGTATAACATCGACCTTTTCCTACGTAACAAGTTTCAAGTAAAGTGCGAGATAGTTCCGAATGATTAAAGCGTTGATGGATACATAAAGTCGTCTCGCTCATTTTCCTTTTCGATCATAGACGTTTTATCGATTTATGCGTAAGGCTTAGTAAAATCTATCAGGAAGGGCAGGATTCCTTTTTTCTGTAGAAAATATTGTACAGACAAGGTAGATCTATCAATAAAATATATCCTACTACTACGATTAAATGCAAATTGGTCAATTTCAAAACAATCAAGAATGAAGTGGCAACCAAACGAACTCACATCGGCCATTTCCTTTAGTTGCCCTTTCATCCTTGATTGTTTTTTGAGATCGCTGAAAATGTAGAGATTTATAGAAGGTGTTAAACCATCCCAAAAACGGAAAGCAGATGAACGAATAGATTATTTCAAAAGTTATTCATTATTCTGGAATTTCATCTGTATAACTGAACAAGTATATTGAAAAGATGTGGGCCCATTAAAATTTTAGTGGACTCCTAAATTTTAAAAGTTAGGGGCCCACTTGGCCCCTAAGATTTTCTACAAAGTTTTCCCCCTGCTTATATTGTATAGTTTTGTAATTCATCATACTTATCATGCTTATATTGTATAGTTTTGTAATTCATCATACTTATCATGCTTATATTGTATAGTTTTGTAATTCATCATACTTATCATGCCTATATAGTATAGTTTTGTAATTCATCATACTTATCATGCTTATATTGTATAGTTTTGTAATTCATCATACTTATCATGCCTATATTGTTTAGTTTTGTAATTCATCATACTTATCATGCCTATATTGTATAGTTTTGTAATTCATCATACTTGTATAGTTTTGTAATTAATCATACTTATCATACTTATATTGTATAGTTTTGTAATTCATCATACTTATCATGTTTATATTGTATAGTTTTGTAATTCATCATACTTATCATGCTTATATTGTATAGTTTTGAAATTAATCATACTTATCATGCTTATATTGTATAGTTTTGTAATTCATCATACTTATCATGCCTATATTGTATAGTTTTGTAATTCATCATACTTATCATGCTTATATTGTATAGTTTTGTAATTCATCATACTTATCATACTTATATTGTATAGTTTTGTAATTCATCATACTTATCATGCTTATATTGTATAGTTTTGTAATTAATCATACTTATCATACTTATATTGTATAGTTTTGTAATTCATCATACTTATCATGCTTATATTGTATAGTTTTGTAATTCATCATACTTATCATGCCTATATTGTATAGTTTTGTAATTCATCATACTTATCATGCCTATATTGTATAGTTTTGTAATTCATCATACTTATCATGCCTATATTGTATAGTTTTGTAATTCATCATACTTATCATGCCTATATTGTATAGTTTTGTAATTCATCATACTTATCATGCCTATATTGTATAGTTTTGTAATTCATCATACTTATCATGCTTATATTGTATAGTTTTGTAATTCATCATACTTATCATGCTTATATTGTATAGTTTTGTAATTCATCATACTTATCATGCTTACATTGTATAGTTTTGTAATTCATCATACTTATCATGCTTATATTTTATAGTTTTGTAATTCATCATACTTATCATGCTTATATTGTATAGTTTTGTGATTCATCAAACTTATCATGCCTATATTGTATAGTTTTGTAATTCATCATACTTATCATGCCTATATTGTAGAGTTTTGTAATTCATCATACTTATCATGCTTATATTGTATAGTTTTGTAATTAATCATACTTATCATGCTTATATTGTATAGTTTTGCTTAACTCCTTAAATATTTTATGATATTTCAAGCTCCATGATCACTATTCATTTTAAATAATGACATTAAATCTACCTTTGATGTAACTTCGAAGGCGATTTGCATTGATCCACCTCCCATATCTAGAACACCTACAGTTCGTCTGCGAATGTGTGTCATTGTTAAGCTCTGGTCATTACTCTCAGGCATCTCCACGGCAACCAATGGGTGATCTATGTCCCGAACAAAAATCATTCAGTAGCAAAACAAATCATAACGAGAGCATGCCTAACATTGCATATTACACCTGTCACTTAATTTGCAGAGGGGTTAAGTGAATGTATGGAGAAATTTCCTTGTAAGATCATGCTAATCATGAATTTTAACCTTGGTTCAAAGTTGTGACATACCTTTGGGACCTGAGCAACAGTTCAGTGAAATATTATTCAAATCAATGGAGGCATTAGAAAATTAAGGCACGGACAAGGATTTACGATACATAAGCACTGTGACCTTGACCTTGCAGATATGACCTTGGTTTAAGGTCATGACACACCCTTGATGTCACGGCAGCAATCCTGTAAAATACTATTAAAACTCATGCAGTCAGTAAAAAGACCTTGACGTTACAGATATGCCTTTGGTTCAAGGTCACACCCCTGGGTCCTAGGCAACATTTGCGTGAAATTTGACTGAAATTCATGCAAGGGTTAAAAAGTTATGGCCCAGAAATCTATACCAGATGGATGCCAGGTGGACAAAAATTAAATGACGGATGGATAGCATGATAATATAATAACCCCTCTGAAGAAGATCATAAAAAAGTGTTAAACTTTATAATTTCAAATTTCAAAACATACATTATTTTAAAAATGAATGAAAATTGATTGAAAAATTCAGTTCAAAATGGATTGATCATCACTCTGGTCAATCCTGACACTTGAGTAAGATCATCACTCTGGTCAATCCTGACACTGGAGTAAGATTGTCACTCTGGTCTACCCTGACACTGGAGTAAGATCATCACTCTGGTCTACCCTGACACTAGAGTAAGATTGTCACTCTGGTCTACCCTGACACTAGAGTAAGATCATCACTCTGGTCAATCCTGACACTTGAGTAAGATGGTCACTCTGGTCAATCCTGACACTAGAGTAAGATCATCACTCTGGTCAATCCTGACACTAGAGTAAGATTGTCACTCTGGTCAATCCTGACACTAGAGTAAGATCATCACTCTGGTCAATCCTGACACTAGAGTAAGATCATCACTCTGGTCAATCCTGACACTGGAGTAAGATCATCACTCTGGTCAATCCTGACACTAGAGTAAGATTGTCACTCTGGTCAATCCTGACACTTGAGTAAGATGGTCACTCTGGTAAATCCTGACACTTGAGTAAGATTGTCACTCTGGTCTACCCTGACACTGGAGTAAGATCATCACTCTGGTCTACCCTGACACTGGAGTAAGATCATCACTCTGGTCAATCCTGACACCAGTAAGATCGTCACTCTGGTCAATCCTGACACTTGAGTAAGATTGTCACTCTGGTCAATCCTGACACTTGAGTAAGATTGTCACTCTGGTCAATCCTGACACTTGAGTAAGATTGTCACTCTGGTCAATCCTGACACTTGAGTAAGATGGTCACTCTGGTCAATCCTGACACTAGAGTAAGATCATCACTCTGGTCAATCCTGACACTAGAGTAAGATTGTCACTCTGATCAATCCTGACACTTGAGTAAGATCATCACTCTGGTCAATCCTGACACTAGAGTAAGATCATCACTCTGGTCAATCCTGACACTGGAGTAAGATCATCACTCTGGTCAATCCTGACACTGGAGTAAGATCATCACTCTGGTCAACCCTGACACTAGAGTAAGATTGTCACTCTGGTCAATCCTGACACTAGAGTAAGATCATCACTCTGGTCAATCCTGACACTGGAGTAAGATCATCACTCTGGTCAATCCTGACACTAGAGTAAGATTGTCACTCTGGTCAATCCTGACACTTGAGTAAGATGGTCACTCTGGTCAATCCTGACACTTGAGTAAGATTGTCACTCTGGTCTACCCTGACACTGGAGTAAGATCATCACTCTGGTCTACCCTGACACTGGAGTAAGATCATCACTCTGGTCAATCCTGACACCAGTAAGATCGTCACTCTGGTCAATCCTGACACTTGAGTAAGATCGTCACTCTGGTCAATCCTGACACTAGAGTAAGATTGTCACTCTGGTCAATCCTGACACTAGAGTAAGATCATCACTCTGGTCAATCCTGACACTAGAGTAAGATTGTCACTCTGGTCAATCCTGACACTTGAGTAAGATGGTCACTCTGGTCAATCCTGACACTTGAGTAAGATTGTCACTCTGGTCTACCCTGACACTGGAGTAAGATCATCACTCTGGTCTACCCTGACACTGGAGTAAGATCATCACTCTGGTCAATCCTGACACCAGTAAGATCGTCACTCTGGTCAATCCTGACACTTGAGTAAGATTGTCACTCTGGTCAATCCTGACACTTGAGTAAGATTGTCACTCTGGTCAATCCTGACACTTGAGTAAGATTGTCACTCTGGTCAATCCTGACACTTGAGTAAGATTGTCACTCTGGTCTACCCTGACACTGGAGTAAGATCATCACTCTGGTATACCCTGACACTGGAGTAAGATCATCACTCTGGTCAATCCTGACACCAGTAAGATCGTCACTCTGGTCAATCCTGACACTGGAGTAAGATTGTCACTCTGGTCAATCCTGACACTTGAGTAAGATGGTCACTCTGGTCAATCCTGACACTTGAGTAAGATTGTCACTCTGGTCAATCCTGACACTAGAGTAAGATCATCACTCTGGTCAATCCTGACACTGGAGTAAGATCATCACTCTGGTCAATCCTGACACTGGAGTAAGATTGTCACTCTGGTCAATCCTGACACTAGAGTAAGATCATCACTCTGGTCAATCCTGACACTGGAGTAAGATCATCACTCTGGTCAATCCTGACACTAGAGTAAGATCATCACTCTGGTCAATCCTGACACTGGAGTAAGATCATCACTCTGGTCAATCCTGACACTGGAGTAAGATTGTCACTCTGGTCAATCCTGACACTAGAGTAAGATCATCACTCTGGTCAATCCTGACACTAGAGTAAGATCATCACTCTGGTCAATCCTGACACTGGAGTAAGATCATCACTCTGGTCAATCCTGACACTGGAGTAAGATTGTCACTCTGGTCAATCCTGACACTAGAGTAAGATCATCACTCTGGTCAATCCTGACACTAGAGTAAGATCATCACTCTGGTCAATCCTGACACTAGAGTAAGATCATCACTCTGGTCAATCCTGACACTGGAGTAAGATCATCACTCTGGTCAATCCTGACACCAGTAAGATCATCACTCTGGTCAATCCTGACACCAGTAAGATCATCACTCTGGTCAATCCTGACACTAGAGTAAGATCATCACTCTGGTCAATCCTGACACCAGTAAGATCATCACTCTGGTCAATCCTGACACTAGAGTAAGATCATCACTCTGGTCAATCCTGACACTGGAGTAAGATCATCACTCTGGTCTACCCTGACACTAGAGTAAGATCATCACTCTGGTCAACCCTGACACTGGAGTAAGATCATCACTCTGGTCAATCCTGACACTAGAGTAAGATCATCACTCTGGTCAATCCTGACACTGGAGTAAGATCATCACTCTGGTCAATCCTGACACTGGAGTAAGATCATCACTCTGGTCAATCCTGACACTTGAGTAAGATCATCACTCTGGTCAATCCTGACACTAGAGTAAGATCATCACTCTGGTCAATCCTGACACTGGAGTAAGATTGTCACTCTGGTCAATCCTGACACTAGAGTAAGATGGTCACTCTGGTCAATCCTGACACTAGAGTAAGATCATCACTCTGGTCAATCCTGACACTTGAGTAAGATCATCACTCTGGTCAATCCTGACACTAGAGTAAGATTGTCACTCTGGTCTACCCTGACACTAGAGTAAGATTGTCACTCTGGTCAATCCTGACACTTGAGTAAGATTGTCACTCTGGTCTACCCTGACACTGGAGTAAGATCATCACTCTGGTCAATCCTGACACTAGAGTAAGATTGTCACTCTGGTCAATCCTGACACTAGAGTAAGATCATCACTCTGGTCAATCCTGACACTAGAGTAAGATTGTCACTCTGGTCAATCCTGACACTTGAGTAAGATGGTCACTCTGGTCAATCCTGACACTTGAGTAAGATTGTCACTCTGGTCTACCCTGACACTGGAGTAAGATCATCACTCTGGTCTACCCTGACACTGGAGTAAGATCATCACTCTGGTCAATCCTGACACCAGTAAGATCGTCACTCTGGTCAATCCTGACACTTGAGTAAGATTGTCACTCTGGTCAATCCTGACACTTGAGTAAGATTGTCACTCTGGTCAATCCTGACACTTGAGTAAGATTGTCACTCTGGTCAATCCTGACACTTGAGTAAGATTGTCACTCTGGTCTACCCTGACACTGGAGTAAGATCATCACTCTGGTATACCCTGACACTGGAGTAAGATCATCACTCTGGTCAATCCTGACACCAGTAAGATCGTCACTCTGGTCAATCCTGACACTGGAGTAAGATTGTCACTCTGGTCAATCCTGACACTTGAGTAAGATGGTCACTCTGGTCAATCCTGACACTTGAGTAAGATTGTCACTCTGGTCAATCCTGACACTAGAGTAAGATCATCACTCTGGTCAATCCTGACACTGGAGTAAGATCATCACTCTGGTCAATCCTGACACTGGAGTAAGATTGTCACTCTGGTCAATCCTGACACTAGAGTAAGATCATCACTCTGGTCAATCCTGACACTGGAGTAAGATCATCACTCTGGTCAATCCTGACACTAGAGTAAGATCATCACTCTGGTCAATCCTGACACTGGAGTAAGATCATCACTCTGGTCAATCCTGACACTGGAGTAAGATTGTCACTCTGGTCAATCCTGACACTAGAGTAAGATCATCACTCTGGTCAATCCTGACACTAGAGTAAGATCATCACTCTGGTCAATCCTGACACTGGAGTAAGATCATCACTCTGGTCAATCCTGACACTGGAGTAAGATTGTCACTCTGGTCAATCCTGACACTAGAGTAAGATCATCACTCTGGTCAATCCTGACACTAGAGTAAGATCATCACTCTGGTCAATCCTGACACTAGAGTAAGATCATCACTCTGGTCAATCCTGACACTGGAGTAAGATCATCACTCTGGTCAATCCTGACACCAGTAAGATCATCACTCTGGTCAATCCTGACACCAGTAAGATCATCACTCTGGTCAATCCTGACACTAGAGTAAGATCATCACTCTGGTCAATCCTGACACCAGTAAGATCATCACTCTGGTCAATCCTGACACTAGAGTAAGATCATCACTCTGGTCAATCCTGACACTGGAGTAAGATCATCACTCTGGTCTACCCTGACACTAGAGTAAGATCATCACTCTGGTCAACCCTGACACTGGAGTAAGATCATCACTCTGGTCAATCCTGACACTAGAGTAAGATCATCACTCTGGTCAATCCTGACACTGGAGTAAGATCATCACTCTGGTCAATCCTGACACTGGAGTAAGATCATCACTCTGGTCAATCCTGACACTTGAGTAAGATCATCACTCTGGTCAATCCTGACACTAGAGTAAGATCATCACTCTGGTCAATCCTGACACTGGAGTAAGATTGTCACTCTGGTCTACCCTGACACTGGAGTAAGATCATCACTCTGGTCTACCCTGACACTGGAGTAAGATCATCACTCTGGTCAATCCTGACACCAGTAAGATCGTCACTCTGGTCAATCCTGACACTTGAGTAAGATTGTCACTCTGGTCAATCCTGACACTTGAGTAAGATTGTCACTCTGGTCAATCCTGACACTTGAGTAAGATTGTCACTCTGGTCAATCCTGACACTTGAGTAAGATTGTCACTCTGGTCTACCCTGACACTGGAGTAAGATCATCACTCTGGTATACCCTGACACTGGAGTAAGATCATCACTCTGGTCAATCCTGACACCAGTAAGATCGTCACTCTGGTCAATCCTGACACTGGAGTAAGATTGTCACTCTGGTCAATCCTGACACTTGAGTAAGATGGTCACTCTGGTCAATCCTGACACTTGAGTAAGATTGTCACTCTGGTCAATCCTGACACTAGAGTAAGATCATCACTCTGGTCAATCCTGACACTGGAGTAAGATCATCACTCTGGTCAATCCTGACACTGGAGTAAGATTGTCACTCTGGTCAATCCTGACACTAGAGTAAGATCATCACTCTGGTCAATCCTGACACTGGAGTAAGATCATCACTCTGGTCAATCCTGACACTAGAGTAAGATCATCACTCTGGTCAATCCTGACACTGGAGTAAGATCATCACTCTGGTCAATCCTGACACTGGAGTAAGATTGTCACTCTGGTCAATCCTGACACTAGAGTAAGATCATCACTCTGGTCAATCCTGACACTAGAGTAAGATCATCACTCTGGTCAATCCTGACACTGGAGTAAGATCATCACTCTGGTCAATCCTGACACTGGAGTAAGATTGTCACTCTGGTCAATCCTGACACTAGAGTAAGATCATCACTCTGGTCAATCCTGACACTAGAGTAAGATCATCACTCTGGTCAATCCTGACACTAGAGTAAGATCATCACTCTGGTCAATCCTGACACTGGAGTAAGATCATCACTCTGGTCAATCCTGACACCAGTAAGATCATCACTCTGGTCAATCCTGACACCAGTAAGATCATCACTCTGGTCAATCCTGACACTAGAGTAAGATCATCACTCTGGTCAATCCTGACACCAGTAAGATCATCACTCTGGTCAATCCTGACACTAGAGTAAGATCATCACTCTGGTCAATCCTGACACTGGAGTAAGATCATCACTCTGGTCTACCCTGACACTAGAGTAAGATCATCACTCTGGTCAATCCTGACACTGGAGTAAGATCATCACTCTGGTCAATCCTGACACTAGAGTAAGATCATCACTCTGGTCAATCCTGACACTGGAGTAAGATCATCACTCTGGTCAATCCTGACACTGGAGTAAGATCATCACTCTGGTCAATCCTGACACTTGAGTAAGATCATCACTCTGGTCAATCCTGACACTAGAGTAAGATCATCACTCTGGTCAATCCTGACACTGGAGTAAGATTGTCACTCTGGTCAATCCTGACACTAGAGTAAGATGGTCACTCTGGTCAATCCTGACACTGGAGTAAGATCATCACTCTGGTCAATCCTGACACTTGAGTAAGATCATCACTCTGGTCAATCCTGACACTAGAGTAAGATTGTCACTCTGGTCTACCCTGACACTAGAGTAAGATTGTCACTCTGGTCAATCCTGACACTTGAGTAAGATTGTCACTCTGGTCTACCCTGACACTGGAGTAAGATCATCACTCTGGTCAATCCTGACACTAGAGTAAGATTGTCACTCTGGTCAATCCTGACACTAGAGTAAGATCATCACTCTGGTCAATCCTGACACTAGAGTAAGATTGTCACTCTGGTCAATCCTGACACTTGAGTAAGATGGTCACTCTGGTCAATCCTGACACTTGAGTAAGATCATCACTCTGGTCTACCCTGACACTGGAGTAAGATCATCACTCTGGTCAATCCTGACACCAGTAAGATCGTCACTCTGGTCAATCCTGACACTTGAGTAAGATTGTCACTCTGGTCAATCCTGACACTTGAGTAAGATTGTCACTCTGGTCAATCCTGACACTTGAGTAAGATTGTCACTCTGGTCAATCCTGACACTTGAGTAAGATTGTCACTCTGGTCTACCCTGACACTGGAGTAAGATCATCACTCTGGTATACCCTGACACTGGAGTAAGATCATCACTCTGGTCAATCCTGACACCAGTAAGATCGTCACTCTGGTCAATCCTGACACTGGAGTAAGATTGTCACTCTGGTCAATCCTGACACTTGAGTAAGATGGTCACTCTGGTCAATCCTGACACTTGAGTAAGATTGTCACTCTGGTCAATCCTGACACTAGAGTAAGATCATCACTCTGGTCAATCCTGACACTGGAGTAAGATCATCACTCTGGTCAATCCTGACACTGGAGTAAGATTGTCACTCTGGTCAATCCTGACACTAGAGTAAGATCATCACTCTGGTCAATCCTGACACTGGAGTAAGATCATCACTCTGGTCAATCCTGACACTAGAGTAAGATCATCACTCTGGTCAATCCTGACACTGGAGTAAGATCATCACTCTGGTCAATCCTGACACTGGAGTAAGATTGTCACTCTGGTCAATCCTGACACTAGAGTAAGATCATCACTCTGGTCAATCCTGACACTAGAGTAAGATCATCACTCTGGTCAATCCTGACACTGGAGTAAGATCATCACTCTGGTCAATCCTGACACTGGAGTAAGATTGTCACTCTGGTCAATCCTGACACTAGAGTAAGATCATCACTCTGGTCAATCCTGACACTAGAGTAAGATCATCACTCTGGTCAATCCTGACACTAGAGTAAGATCATCACTCTGGTCAATCCTGACACTGGAGTAAGATCATCACTCTGGTCAATCCTGACACCAGTAAGATCATCACTCTGGTCAATCCTGACACCAGTAAGATCATCACTCTGGTCAATCCTGACACTAGAGTAAGATCATCACTCTGGTCAATCCTGACACCAGTAAGATCATCACTCTGGTCAATCCTGACACTAGAGTAAGATCATCACTCTGGTCAATCCTGACACTGGAGTAAGATCATCACTCTGGTCTACCCTGACACTAGAGTAAGATCATCACTCTGGTCAACCCTGACACTGGAGTAAGATCATCACTCTGGTCAATCCTGACACTAGAGTAAGATCATCACTCTGGTCAATCCTGACACTGGAGTAAGATCATCACTCTGGTCAATCCTGACACTGGAGTAAGATCATCACTCTGGTCAATCCTGACACTTGAGTAAGATCATCACTCTGGTCAATCCTGACACTAGAGTAAGATCATCACTCTGGTCAATCCTGACACTGGAGTAAGATTGTCACTCTGGTCAATCCTGACACTAGAGTAAGATGGTCACTCTGGTCAATCCTGACACTGGAGTAAGATCATCACTCTGGTCAATCCTGACACTTGAGTAAGATCATCACTCTGGTCAATCCTGACACTAGAGTAAGATTGTCACTCTGGTCTACCCTGACACTAGAGTAAGATTGTCACTCTGGTCAATCCTGACACTTGAGTAAGATTGTCACTCTGGTCTACCCTGACACTGGAGTAAGATCATCACTCTGGTCAATCCTGACACTGGAGTAAGATCATCACTCTGGTCAATCCTGACACTTGAGTAAGATCATCACTCTGGTCAATCCTGACACTAGAGTAAGATCATCACTCTGGTCAATCCTGACACTGGAGTAAGATTGTCACTCTGGTCAATCCTGACACTAGAGTAAGATGGTCACTCTGGTCAATCCTGACACTTGAGTAAGATTGTCACTCTGGTCAATCCTGACACTTGAGTAAGATTGTCACTCTGGTCTACCCTGACACTGGAGTAAGATCATCACTCTGGTCTACCCTGACACTGGAGTAAGATCATCACTCTGGTCAATCCTGACACCAGTAAGATCGTCACTCTGGTCAATCCTGACAGTGGAGTAAGATTGTCACTCTGGTCAATCCTGACACTTGAGTAAGATGGTCACTCTGGTCAATCCTGACACTTGAGTAAGATTGTCACTCTGGTCAATCCTGACACTAGAGTAAGATCATCACTCTGGTCAATCCTGACACTGGAGTAAGATCATCACTCTGGTCAATCCTGACACTGGAGTAAGATTGTCACTCTGGTCAATCCTGACACTAGAGTAAGATCATCACTCTGGTCAATCCTGACACTGGAGTAAGATCATCACTCTGGTCAATCCTGACACTAGAGTAAGATCATCACTCTGGTCAATCCTGACACTGGAGTAAGATCATCACTCTGGTCAATCCTGACACTGGAGTAAGATTGTCACTCTGGTCAATCCTTACACTAGAGTAAGATCATCACTCTGGTCAATCCTGACACTAGAGTAAGATCATCACTCTGGTCAATCCTGACACTGGAGTAAGATCATCACTCTGGTCAATCCTGACACTGGAGTAAGATTGTCACTCTGGTCAATCCTGACACTAAAGTAAGATCATCACTCTGGTCAATCCTGACACTAGAGTAAGATCATCACTCTGGTCAATCCTGACACTAGAGTAAGATCATCACTCTGGTCAATCCTGACACTGGAGTAAGATCATCACTCTGGTCAATCCTGACACCAGTAAGATCATCACTCTGGTCAATCCTGACACCAGTAAGATCATCACTCTGGTCAATCCTGACACTAGAGTAAGATCATCACTCTGGTCAATCCTGACACCAGTAAGATCATCACTCTGGTCAATCCTGACACTAGAGTAAGATCATCACTCTGGTCAATCCTGACACTGGAGTAAGATCATCACTCTGGTCTACCCTGACACTAGAGTAAGATTGTCACTCTGGTCAACCCTGACACTGGAGTAAGATCATCACTCTGGTCAATCCTGACACTAGAGTAAGATCATCACTCTGGTCAATCCTGACACTGGAGTAAGATCATCACTCTGGTCAATCCTGACACTGGAGTAAGATTGTCACTCTGGTCTACCCTGACACTGGAGTAAGATCATCACTCTGGTCAATCCTGACACCAGTAAGATCGTCACTCTGGTCAATCCTGACAGTGGAGTAAGATTGTCACTCTGGTCAATCCTGACACTTGAGTAAGATGGTCACTCTGGTCAATCCTGACACTTGAGTAAGATTGTCACTCTGGTCAATCCTGACACTAGAGTAAGATCATCACTCTGGTCAATCCTGACACTGGAGTAAGATCATCACTCTGGTCTACCCTGACACTAGAGTAAGATTGTCACTCTGGTCAATCCTGACACTTGAGTAAGATTGTCACTCTGGTCTACCCTGACACTGGAGTAAGATCATCACTTTGGTCAATCCTGACACTGGAGTAAGATTGTCACTCTGGTCAATCCTGACACTGGAGTAAGATCATCACTCTGGTCAATCCTGACACTGGAGTAAGATCATCACTCTGGTCAATCCTGACACTTGAGTAAGATTGTCACTCTGGTCAATCCTGACACTGGAGTAAGATCATCACTCTGGTCAATCCTGACACTAGAGTAAGATCATCACTCTGGTCAATCCTGACACTGGAGTAAGATCATCACTCTGGTCAATCCTGACACTGGAGTAAGATTGTCACTCTGGTCTACCCTGACACTGGAGTAAGATCATCACTCTGGTCAATCCTGACACCAGTAAGATCGTCACTCTGGTCAGTCCTGACACTTGAGTAAGATCTATACTCTGGTTAGTCCTGACACTAGAGTAAGATCATCACTCAGGTCAGTCCTTGCATTTGAGTAAGATCGTCACTCTGGTCAATACTGACACTTGAGTAAGATGGTCACTCTGGTCAGTCCTCAGATACTTGATTAAGATGGTCACTCTGGTCAGTCCTCAGACACCTGAGTAAGCGGGTCACTTTGGTCAGTCCTGACACTTAAGTAAGATCCTTATCTGTCAGTAGGCATATAATCCACACAATCATGTGCTTGGTAAGGTGTGACCAAGGTAAGATGTGACTGATGACTGCATGTGCTTGGTAAGGAGTGACCAAGGTAAGATGTGACTGATGACTGCATGTGCTTGGTAAGGAGTGACCAAGGTAAGATGTGACTGATGACTGCATGTGCTTGGTAAGGTGTGGCCAAGGTAAGATGTGACTGATGACTGCATGTGCTTGGTAAGGTGTGACAAAGGTAAGATGTGACTGATGACTGCATGTGCTTGGTAAGGAGTGACCAAGGTAAGATGTGACTGATGACTGCATGTGCTTGGTAAGGTGTGGCCAAGGTAAGATGTGACTGATGACTGCATGTGCTTGGTAAGGTGTGGCCAAGGTAAGATGTGACTGATGACTGCATATGCTTGGTAAGGTGTGACAAAGGTAAGATGTGACTGATGACTGCATGTGCTTGGTAAGAAGTGACCAAGGTAAGATGTGACTGATGACTGCATGTGCTTGGTAAGGTGTGGCCAAGGTAAGATGTGACTGATGACTGCATGTGCTTGGTAAGGTGTGACCAAGGTAAGATGTGACTGATGACTGCATGTGCTTGGTAAGGTGTGGCCAAGGTAAGATGTGACTGATGACTCTATGTGTTTGGTAATGTCTGACCATGGTAAGGTGTGACTTATAACTCTATGTGTTTGGTAAGGTCTGACCATGGTAAGGTGTGAGCTATAACCCTGTGTTTGGAAAGGTCTGACCAAGGTAAGGTGGGTCCTATAACCCTATGTATTTAATAACTCTATGAGTTTTGTAGGGCCTGTTCTATCTTCCTATGTGTTTGGTAAGGTCTGACCTTTTACCCTATGTATTTTGTAAGGTCTGACCTATCACCCTGTGTGTTTGGTAAGGTCTGACCTATCATCAATAGTGTCTGAAAATGTTTGACTTATAACTCTGTGTTAGGTAATGTCTGAATTATCACTTTATGTGTTGCTAAGGTCTGACCTATCACCCTGTGTGTTTGTTAAGGTCTAACCTGTCATCAATAGTGTTTGAAAATGTTTGACTTATAACTCTATGTGTTAGGTAATGTCTGAACTATCACCTTAAGTATCACCCTGTTTATTTGGTAAAGTCTGACCTATGACCCTGTGTTTACTAAGATTTGACCTATCACCTTCCAATCAAGGGTTTTATGATGCTTTGGGACAAAGCTTATACATGTATGTAAGCTTGTGTAATACCTTCCTCTCCATGAGAGAATTTGTTGAGGACATAGTTGACAGCTATCCAGGCATACACACCCTCCATCTTGCCACTTATGACCTCCATATTGTTATCAGATACAACATAGTCAAACTTCTTTGGAATTTCTGTCTTAAGATTATTGAATATGGATTTCTGAGATCTGAGAAACAAAGCGTAGTGATACAAGTATACTTAGGTTTATCATACTATTGACATGGAGTACAGTATACAGCTATACCAAACATCTCAAAAGTCTTCCATACGGAACTAACATAAAATAAAGAACAATAAACTCAGAAGTCACTATATATCAGTCTCCTGACCTTCTTCTGGTAAATTTATTAGAATTGGTAGCGTTAGCTAGGTAAAATCCATCTTACTTCATAACTGATATATAAAAAATTCATATATTTTCCATATATCGGTTATGAAGTAAGATGGATTTTACCTAGCTAACATTACCAATTCTAATAAATTTACCAGAAGAAGGTCAGGAGACTGATATATAGTGACTTCTGAGTTAATTGTTCTTTATTATACAGCTATAGACAGCCCTTATATAGCTAACCAATTGGTAACTGTATTGAATGTAAAAAGCTTACCCTACACACCCTATATACTTCTGTATTAGGAGCTTTTCCAGGTTTACATTATACCTAGGACAACTACTGTGCTATTTTTAAAATGCATTAAAGACATGCATGATATTTAGAACTGATATTGTAACATTATTATATATACACCAGAGAAAGGACATAAATATAAGAATTGCAATCCTTTGTTTTCATTAATAACAATGAAAGCTAGCTTTCCTAATCAATATATCCATATGGATAATCCACCAACTTTCATAACTAATCAATATATCCATATGGATAATACACCAACTTTCATAACTAATCAATATATCCATATGGATAATACACCAACTTTCATAACTAATCAATATGTCCATATGGATAATACACCAACTTTCATAACTAATCAATATGTCCATATGGATAATACACCAACTTTCATAACTAATCAATATATCCATATGGATAATACACCAACTTTCATAACTAATCAATATATCCATATGGATAATCCACCAACTTTCATAACTAATCAATATATCCATATGGATAATACACCAACTTTCATAACTAATCAATATATCCATATGGATAATACACCAACTTTCATAACTAATCAATATATCCATATGGATAAAACACCAACTTTCATAACTGGGTAATTGCTTAAACTATTATCCATCTTCTTTACAAAATTGATCTTATTCACCTTCAAGTTGATAATATTCTGGGTAATTGATGCTACAATGAATGTAATCATTGTTAGATATACATATTGTTTGATCAGGGATGTATATATAGATGAACATTTGCCCAGTTACTGGTTTATAAATTAAGTGCAATTCAGGTGAAAATCCCACAATCTGAGATTACCAAATAATTATGTCCTTGAAATACAATTATCCGTTTCCAATACAGTCTTTTTAGCTCACCTGAGCCAAAGGCTCAAGTGAGCTATAGTCATAGTGCGCCGTCCATCGTCCGTCGTCGTCGTTGTCGTCCGTCGTTAACTTTTTCACATTTTCGACTTCTTCTCTGGAACTACATTGCAGATTTGGATCAAACTTTGTGTAAATGATGTACTCAAGGTCCCCTACTAAAATTGTGTTCGGGATCCAGATCCCCTCAGGGGTGGATCCAGGGCGGGACCAAAAGTGCCCAAAAGGGTACCCCTCTTCATTTCAACAATCTATAAAGATGGGTTATTAAAAATTGTGTTCGGGGTTAAGATCCGTCAAATAGAAATTTACGCTTTTTTGACGTGTTTCTGGACTTAGTCATTTCAATGAAGAAAAGTGTCATGTTTTTCAGTTAATTGATATTGATGATTTCTTAATGACTATTTTGATCATAATTGTGGTAAGGAATATTATTGTGAAAGAATTTTGTCATTATCTCAATTTTTGAATTTTTTATGAATTTTTTAAGACTTCCAAAAAAAAGGGGGGGCTTGGCCATTTTTCACATTTTCAACTTTTTCTACGAAACCACATGAAAGATTTTAATGAAACATGGAATACATGAAGTACTAAAAGTCCTCTATCAATTTGGTAAATTTCATCCAAATTGGTAAACAGATAATGCCACCATGTCTAAAAAGTAGGTCTCACAATGGTACATATAATACTTGGTAATTGAAAAATGTAGAGTAGCGGATCAAATCCAGCTGTGGTCAAAAAAAAATTTTTTTTTTTTTTACACATCTAAATAAGTTTTTAGATGTTTCTTAACATTCAACATATGAAATTAGGAATTTTACGTTTAAGACTTCCAAAAAAAAAAAAGCGGGGGGGCATTTTTCACATTTTCAACTTTTTCTACAAAACTGTTTGGAACTACATTGCAGATTTGGATCAAACTTTGTGTAAATGATGTACTCAAGGTCCCCTACTAAAATTGTGTTCGGGATCCAGATTCCCTCAGGGGTGGATCCAGGGCGGGACCAAAAGTGCTCAAAAGGGTACCCCTCTTCAAACATCTTCTTCTCCAGAACCAGTACATAAATGGGGAAACTAATTGCATTTCAACAATCTATAAAGATGGGTTATTAAAAATTGTGTTCAGGGTTAAGATCCGTCAAATAGAAATTTACGCTTATTTGACGTGTTTCTGGACATAGTCATTTCAATGAAGAAAAGTGTCATGTTTTTCAGTTAATTGATATTGATGATTTCTTAATGACTATTTTGATCATAATTGTGGTAAGGAATATTATTGTGAAAGAATTTTGTCATTATCTCAATTTTTGGATTTTTTATGAATTTTTTAAGACTTCCCAAAGAAATGGGGGGGGGGGGGGGGGGTGGCCATTTTTCACATTTTCAACTTTTTCTACAAAACCACATGAAAGATTTTATTGAAACATGGAATACATGAAGTAGTAAAAGTCCTCTATCAATTTGGTAAATTTCATCCAAATTGGTTAACAGATAATGCCACCATGTCTAAAAAGTAGGTCTCACAATGGTACATATACCACTTGGTAATTGAAATATGGAGAGTAGCGGTTCAAATCCATCTGTGGTCAAAAAAATTTTTTTTTTTTTTACACATCTAAATAAGTTTTTAGATGTTTCTCAACACTCAACATATGAAATTAGGAATTTTACGTTTAAGACTTCCAAAAAACAAGAGGCCCAAGTGGGCCTATATCGCTCACCTGAGTACCTATATTATCAGTCATGCATGAAGGAAGAATTCATTTATTTTTGCATTAATGTGACTAAGTCAACACAGATGTTGAAAATATGTCAAATTTTATTTCAGGCTAGAATAAAAAACAACATTTTTTTGCACATCCATTCAAGTGATTTTGATATTAAGCATTTCCTTTGTCTCCGCAAGAAGTCATTCAGGGCAACAAGTTAGTCATTTTCTTTAGGTGGGGCCTTTTGTTGACTGATTTCAAGTCTGGGTCATGAACAACAATTGTTTCAAATATTGTCCAGATCTAACTTAAAATTGCCTAATTTCATATGTTGAGTGTTGAGAAACATCTAAAAACTTATTTAGATGTGTAAAGAAATGAAAAAAAAATTTTGACCACAGCTGGATTTGAACCGCTACTCTCCATATTTCAATTACCGAGTGGTATATGTACTATTGTGAGAACTGCTTTTTAGACATGGTGGCATTATCTGTTAACCAATTTGGATGAAATTTACCAAATTGATAGAGGACTTTTAGTACTTCATGTATTCCATGTTTCATTAAAATCTTTCATGTGGTATAACAGCAGAAGTGAAAAATGTGATTGAATTGTTCCTATACACCCTCATTTGGAAGTCTTAAAAAATTCATAGAAAATCCAAAAATTGAGATATTGACAAAATTCTTTCAAAGTAACAATCCTTACCATAATTATGATCACAATAGTCCATAAGAAATCATCATTATCAATTAACTAGGAAATATGACACTTTTTTCTGCATTGAATCACCAAGTCCAAAGAAATGTCGAAAAAAATTCTTAAACTTTGATTTTGGAAGGGAACCAAAATGACAATACATCTTCACTCATCCCTCTAGATCATTTCTATGCATTCTGTTTGTCTCTGTATACAGCCCGTATGAAAAAGAATATTGTTAAACGAGGGAACTCTTTTGTGACCTACTCTTGACTATGGTGGCGCCACCTGTAAAGAGGTCTGGACGAAAACAACAGAATTTGAAGAGGATCATAAGTGACTTATTTCTACCAAGATTTATTAAAATCCTTCAAACAGTTTTGTAGAAAAAGTTGAAAATGTGAAAAATGGCCAACCCCCCCCCCCCTTTTTTTTGGAAGTCTTAAACGTAAAATTCCTAATTTCATATGTTGAGTGTTGAGAAACATCTAAAAACTTATTTAGATGTGTAAAAAAAAAAAAAAAAATTTTTTGACCACAGCTGGATTTGAACCGCTACTCTCCATATTTCAATTACCAAGTGGTATATGTACCATTGTGAGACCTACTTTTAGACATGGTGGCATTATCTGTTAACCAATTTGGATGATCTGCACAAAAAACAAAACCTTTGAAAAGGACTATGAGTACTTGCATCCTACCCAGTTTTATCACAATCCTTCAAGTTGTTCTGTAGATCAAGTTGAAGATATGAAAAATTGTCTCCCCCCCCCCCTTTTCTTGGAAGTCTTAAAAAATTCATAAAAAATTCAAAAATCGAGATATTGAAAAAATTCCTTCACACCAGCATTCCTTACCATAGAAATGATTAAATGAAACCAATGAATGCATCAATGTTTACTAAAAGAAAATATTAACTCTTTAATGCATTAAAATAACAAAGTCCAAAATAAAAATGAAAAAACGTCAAAAATTTGATTTCGGAATGGAACCAAAAATATCAACACTTCTTCCCATATGCCTCTATCTCATTCCTATGCAGTTGGTTTGTCGCTGTATGCACCCGATCTGAATAAGAAGTTTGTCAAAGGAGGGTACCCTCTGTGACCTACTTTTGTCTGTGGTGGTGCCACCTGTTCATGGATCCTGACAAAGATGACCACATTTGTCGGGGACCTTGAGTATTTGATGCATGCCAAGTTTCATTGAATTCCAGCAAGTGGTTCCGAAGAAAAAGTTCAAACTGTGAAATGTTTACACCAATTATCCCAACCCCCCTTTTTCTTGAAAGTCTTAAAAAATTGATAAAAAATCCAAAACATAAAATATTGAAAAATTTTCTTCGCAGTAGTATTTCTTACCATCAAAATGATCAAATTAAACCAAATTAATGCATCAATGTTTACTAAAAGAAAAAAATACCTCTTTTCTGCATTAAAATTACCAAGTACAAAAAAACGTCAAAAATTTGATTTCGGAATGGAACCAAAAATAACAACACTTCTTCACACATCCCTCTAGATCATTCCTATGCATTTGGTTTGTCTCTGTATGCCCCCGGTCTGAAGAAGAAGTTTGTCAAAGGAGGGTACCCTCTTTGACCTACTTTTGCCTGTGGTGGCGCCACCTGTTGATGAATCTGGACGAAAAACAACAACACTTGTAGGGGACCATGAGTACTACATGCTTATCAAGTTTCATCAAATTCTGTTCAGTGGTTCTGGAGAAGAAGTCGAAAATGTGAAAAGTTAACGACGGACGACGGACGGTGATTGATCACAATAGCTCACTTGAGCCTTTGGCTCAGGTGAGCTAAAAAAGGAGGAGGGGATTGGCCATTTTTCACATTTTCAACTTTTTCTACAAAACTGTTTGAAGGATTTTAATAAATCTTGGTAGAAATAAGTCACTTATGATCCTCTTCAAATTCTGTTGTTTTCGTCCAGACCTCGTTACAGGTGGCGCCACCATAGTCAAAAGTAGGTCACAAAAGAGTTCCCTCCTTTAACAATATTCTTTTTCATACGGGCTGTATACAGAGACAAACAGAATGTATAGAAATGATCTAGAGGGATGAGTGAAGACGTATTGTCATTTTGGTTCCCTTCCAAAATCAAATTTTAGAATTTTTTTTCGACATTTCTTTGGACTTGGTGATTCAATGCAGAAAAAAAAGTGTCATATTTCCTAGTTAATTGATAATGATGATTTCTTATGGACTATTGTGATCATAATTATGGTAAGGATTGTTACTTTGAAAGAATTTTGTCAATATCTCAATTTTTGGATTTTCTATGAATTTTTTAAGACTTCCAAATGAGGGTGTGTAGGAACAATTCAATCACATTTTTCACGTCTGCTGTTATACCACATGAAAGATTTTAATGAAACATGGAATACATGAAGTACTAAAGGTCCTCTATCAATTTGGTAAATTTCATCCAAATTGGTTAACAGATAATGCCACCATGTCTAAAAAGCAGTTCTCACAATGGTACATATACCACTTGGTAATTGAAATATGGAGAAATTTTTTTTTTTCATTTCTTTACACATCTAAATAAGTTTTTAGATGTTTCTCAACACTCAACATATGAAATTAGGCAATTTTAAGTTAGATCTGGACAATATTTGAAACAATTGTTGTTCATGACCCAGACTTGAAATCAGTCAACAAAAGGCCCTACCTAAAGAAAATGACTAACTTGTTGCCCTGAATGACTTCTTGCAGAGACAAAGGAAATGCTTAATATCAAAATCACCTGAATGGATGTGCAAAAAAGTGTTGTTTTTTATTCTAGCCTGAAATAAAATTTGACATATTTTCCACATCTGTGTTGACTTAGTCACATTAATGCAAAAATAAATGAATTCTTCCTTCATGCATGACTGATCATCTAGGTACTCAGGTGAGCGATATAGGCCCACTTGGGCCTCTTGTTTATTTAGACCAATTGCACAGTGACAATAATGGTCCCCATATGAAGGTGATGACAAAACACATGGAAATTTCACATAGGTATGAAAAGCTGTGTGATGTCTCAGTAACAATGGTTACATTGCCAACATTATGTCCTGCAGTGAATACGGCATAACTAGATATAAGGTGATACACCATGACTTTCCTCTTAATCGATGGTAGAGACACATGTACTAAACAGTGACAAATCATTATTTTACATAGTTTTCTCTGAAATATAAAATGACTGTGCTCTCTATAAATTTATTATAAGTAAAGTTCAATGAATAACACACTGCATTAGGGTGTTATCTATTCAGTGGCAATGGTAAATATATATGACACAGGCGTACTGAAAATATTTCAGCTACATGTACAAAGATTTGTATTCAGAATCCAAAGAACAATGAAAATGCACCTAAACTGTCACTTTGGATTTCTTACATTTTACAGTACACAGGATAAATATTTTCTTATCACTCCCCCCTCTCCACATCGTTGGTAGGCATTACACACTGATGCACATTATACATGAGTAAATGCAGTACATTTCTGGTTCTTTCACCATGAAAGGCTCAAATAACTTTGGTTCTAAAGACATGTAAAAGAGATCAAAACTTACTCTTGTGGTATCATTCTCATTCCTGCCGTAGCTAATATAAACAACAGAGTGTCTTTATGTCGATCTAGTGGTATATACTGTCCTGCAAAGGTCAGCAGTGGGGATATGTAATCAACAGATGCCTCAGGATTGTCTCTGAAGGTATCTAACCCTATGAAAAAAACATTTATATTATTAATACAGGAAATTTTTTAATAAGGATGAAACATGCTGTAAAAACACTATATACACTCATGTGGTATCAATGGACTTTACGGTGTTTGTTATCAATGAGCTAATATCTTCCACCAACAATAAGATAAATGTAGTAAACCAGAAAAGTGCAAAATTTCACAGAAAGTCCTTTACTTGCAACATATAGTTCCCTCATAAGCAAATAAAGTAGGTTTACATGAAAATACCAATAAATAAGCATTCTTCATCGGAAATAAACATTACTAGTCACTTTCTGAAATGCATTCTTAATCAGGGGATTTGAAGTGGACATTTTAGTATTAATATCAACAAGGAAAAAGTGAAAGGAAAATAATTTATTAATTTCACAGTATGTATCTACTTATATTGGAAATATGCATTCTCCAAATCAGACTGATTGATTGGTTTTTGTTGAACCTCATACCATGAATATTTCGCGTATATGGTGAGGGCATCTGCCTGATGCAGGGCATACAAATTTTGACCTTTGCAACGGACCCACCCAAAGCAATGCGGGATCTTTAACGTGCATGCATACCATGCCATGGGGCCTCGGGTTTTACTGTCTCGTCCGAAAGACAGGACACCAGCATGACCAGAGAGGGACTGGAATCAAACGCGATACCACTAGGCCTCGCCTGCTTACTCCAAATCAGTGAAGCATATCAAATACTTAGAACAATAATGAAACAGCCCAGGGGATAATAGAGTATTGGTAAAAATAACAAATGTACAAGTTAGTCAAACAAATGTATGATGATATAATTTTATACCTAGTTGTCACCATAGTGTCAAATACATTAATTTATCTTTAGAAAGAAGGCATAAAATATGGCAATTTATGACAGCTACTTTGATCTTGTTCGTACATGTATAATTCATATGCTTACATAACAATAATTCTGAAGTTCATCATTACTGAAAGGACATTATCAATATAAGAAAATATACCTCACCAACATTTACTGATATAGTAATTCACAGTATTGTATACCTGGTGTGGTCTTTTTGATAACAGGGGTTCCCTCCTTGTCCATCAACTGTTGAATATTAAGCAAATCCTGAGGATTGCCAGAATGAGATGGCCAGAAATAAACAAACACACGACTTCCACTACTGCCACAATCTATGACTATCCCATAGTGCACATCAGGTCCGAGATTCTGTTTTGTTATAGGTCCCGGTTTGTGTCTGGATTTGATTACTGTTTTAGGAGCCTGCTTGACTGGTGATACAAAGTATAACTCTATGAGGCAGAAGAGAAGGAAGGCAACCATAGCGAAGATAAGTACACCTGTAGCTATCTGTCGAGCGGTGAGATTCTGGGGGAGTCTGTCCCATGGTACCCATGATGAGATATTAGGAACATTAAGATAGATTCTGAAATAAACAAAACTACAAACTTTGATAAAAGTAAGAAGTTAATGAATAAATGTTTAGATATATAACTGCAACATTTCATGTAGTTGATGTAAACAATTTTATAAAGAGCACTAAACTGATATTACTGACAGATGGGTTTAGTCCTAACCTAACAACCGTCGCCATATGGGTGAAATATTCCCGGCGCGACATAAGCAATATTATATCTATCTATCTATCTATCTTAACATAACACACGTTTACATGAAAAGCAAATTAAACAGATCTAATTAAATGTCTCCATATATACATGGATTACATGTAATGTTAAAAAGATCTAATTAAATGTCTCCATATATACATGGATTACATGTAATGTTAAACAGATCTAATTAAATGTCTCCATATATACATGGATTACATGTAATGTTAAACAGATCTAATTAAATGTCTCCATATATACATGGATTACATGTAATGTTAAAAAGATCTAATTAAATGTCTCCATATATACATGGATTACATGTAATGTTAAACAGATCTAATTAAATGTCTCCATATATACATGGATTACATGTAATGTTAAAAAGATCTAATTAAATGTCTCCATATATACATGGATTACATGTAATGTTAAAATGTTTATAAATTCCGAGTTTCATGTTACAACAATATGAAATTTCAATCTCTCACAGTTCAAAAGTTATGGCTAAGGTTGAAGTTAACGACAGATATACTGACAAACAAACAGACGGACAGGTCTAAAATAATATGTCTCATATCTATCGATCTGGGGGCATAAAAAGTTATACCGATATTAATACAGCAAGTGAAATTACCACATTAACAAGTAATAAGGTATTTACAAAAAAATTTTCTTTCTTTACTTTATACTATCAAGAAACTAGCATATTTATGTTTTAAATTTTATTTCATTTATCTATTTATTTTTCAATTTATCTATGTACATATCTTCTATTATCATTATTACTAATATTACCCATATCATTACTCGTTATCATTTCTAATTATTTTTTTAAAGATTATTTTACTTATTTATTCATTTATAAATATTACTTTTATTATAATTATTATTTTCATTATTAAATCATAGATAAGAATAAATTTCAATATATGCACAACCACTGTAATTGCCAAGATAAAACTTTCAAGGCATAATTGTTGTTTATTTCTGTAAAATAACGCCCCACATTTGAGGTGGCAGGAGAATACACCTATCAACTTTTCATCACAGTAAGCGATGTTTGGCAGACTTTTGATTGTCATGCATGTCGTCATAATTAAATGTCCGCCTTGTCCAACGTTGCATGACATCATCAAAGTCCTATTTTGCGCTTAGTGATTGACATTCGACAAAAGTCTGTCATTCTGGATAAACATCATGGGACACCAGCTGTTTCTTTCAATTCTTAACTATCTATCCTCCGAAATGATTTACTAATGCAGTTTATAAATAGGAAATAGAAGTTTCTTGTAAGATATATTGGCATTAGAGACGCACATATATAACACATAAAATCAGCCCTTGTAATTCATTCCTGCATGAAAACATTAAATAAGACTCATATTCTACAATTATATTCAATGTTTGGATATTTCATTCAATATTCTTAAAATAAATTCCTTTACACATATTTATGTGTTCAGATATTTATATATACAACGCAGGTAGCGATATTCCTCCATGTCCTCCTACATGTACAATGCATGTAGCAATCCTCCTCTAAGTCCTTCTATAGATATACAATGCAGGTAGCGATCTTCCTGTAAGTCCTTCTATAGATATACAACGCATGTTGTGATCTTCCTCCAAGTCCTTCTATATGTACAATGCATGTAGAGATCTTCCTACAAGTCCTCCTATATGTACAATGCATGTAGTGATCTTCCTCCAAGTCCTTCTATATGTACAACGTATGTAGTGATCTTCCTCCAAATCCTTCTATATGAACAACGCATGTAGAGATCTTCCTCCAAGTTCTTCTATATGTACAATGCATGTAGTGATCTTCCTACAAGTCCTCCTATATGTACAATGCATGTAGTGATCTTCCTCCAAGTCCTTCTATATGTACAACGTATGTAGTGATCTTCCTCCAAATCCTTCTATATGTACAATGCATGTAGAGATCTTCCTCCAAGTCCTTCTATATGTACAACGCATGTAGTGATCTTCCTCCAAGTCCTCCTATATGTACAACGCATGTAGTGATCTTCCTCCAAGTCCTCCTATATGTACAATGCATGTAGTGATCTTCCTCCAAGTCTTTCTATATATACAATGCATGTAGAGATCTTCCTCCAAGTCCTCCTATATGTACAATGCATGTAGTGATCTTCCTCCAAGTCCTTCTATATGTACAATGCATGTAGTGATCTTCCTCCAAGTCCTTCTATATGTACAATGCATGTAGAGATCTTCCTACAAGTCCTCCTATATGTACAATGCATGTAGAGATCTTCCTCCAAGTCCTTCTATATGTACAACGCATGTAGTGATCTTCCTCCAAGTCCTCCTATATGTACAATGCATGTAGTGATCTTCCTCCAAATCCTCCTATATGTACAATGCATGTAGTGATCTTCCTCCAAGTCCTTCTATATGTACAACGCATGTAGTGATCTTCCTCCAAGTCCTTCTATATGTACAACGCATGTAGTGATCTTCCTTCAAGTCCTTCAGTATGCACAACGCATGTAGTGATCTTCCTCCAAGTCCTTCAGTATGTACAACACATGTAGTGATCCTTCTCCAAGTCCTTCAGTATTTACAACACATGTAGCGATCCTTCTCCAAGTCCTTCAGTATGTACAACACATATAGTGATCCTTCTCCAAGTCCTTCAGTATGTACAATGCATGTAGTGATCCTTCTCCAAGTCCTTCTATATAAGCAATGCATGTAGTGATCTCCCCCCCCCCTCCACGTCCTTCTGTATACACAACACATGTATTCGAGCCATGGGTACATTAATTTCCATTTGGTTTGGAAATTCAGCACTTTTTTTGGTAGATTTTGGTTCCTTAAGTGGCGATTCACAATCGTTTTCATGAATAATATTTTTATTAATGATGATGTTATTATTCATTTCAGATTCAGTTTCATTCCTATTTGAATTGTCAATGAATTTAAAAAGTTTAAGTTGCCCCTTACCAGGCTCCAGGAGTTTTCATAGTTAACATGACGTTCAATTACCAATAGTTATTCTAAAACGATCTTTCAAACACCAGAATGATCGTGATTCGTAACACAGCTGAAAACATTTCGAACAATATTTAATCATTACAAATCTCGTGAAAAATATCGATGGGATTTTTGGCGCAGTCTGAGAGTTTTAATGGGATTTTGATGAAAATAATGCGCTAATATTGCCCAGAATGATCCCTGTGTACAATGCATGTAGCCATCTTCCTCCTCCAAGTCCTTCTATATGTACAACGCATATAGCGATTTTCTTCCATGTCCTTCTATATGTACAACCCATGTAGTGATCTTCCTCCAAGTCTTTCTATATGTACAATGCATATAGAGATCTTCCTCCAAGTCCTCCTATATGTACAATGCATGTAGCAATCTTCCTCCAAGTCCTTCTATATATACAATGCATGTAGTGATCTTCCTCCTCCAAGTCTTTCTATAAGTACAATGTATGTAGCTATCTTCCTCCAAGTCCTTCTATATATACAATGCATGTAGTGATCTTCCTACATGTCCTTCTATTAGTACAATGCACATAGTGATCTTCCTCCAAGTCCTTCTATATATACAACGCATGAAGCGATTTTCCTCCAAGTTCTTCTATATATGTATAATGCATGTAGTGATCTTCCTCCAAGTCCTTCTATAAACACAATGCATATTGCGATATTCCTCCAAGTCCTTCTATATATACAATGCATGTAGCGATCTTCATCCAAGTCCTTCTATATGTACAATGCATGTAGTGATCTGACTTCCTCTAAGTCCTTCTATATATACAATGCATGTAGAGATCTTCCTCCAAGTCCTTCTATATATACAATGCATGTAGAGATCTTCCTCTAAGTCCTTCTATATGTACAACGAATGCAGTGTTCTTCCTCCTCTAAGTCCTTCTATAACAGATGTCCTATAAGGAGTACCAAAAAGAACAGTATTTGGCTCACTGCTCTTCCTCACATTCATCAATGACCTTCCAAAAGTCACCAAGTCAGAAGTCAGATCGTTCGCAGATGACTGTGTACTGTACCGCCCAATCAACAACAAGAGGACAGCAACAGTCTACAGCAAGACCTTACAGCACTTGAGAAATGGGAAGAAGAGTGGCAGATGTCCTTCCAACCAGACAGGTGCATTGTCACACAGGTCTCATCAAAGTGGAAAACTATCAGCTCAGATTACAGCCTACACAACCATAAGCTAGAAGTAGTGGACTCATGCAAGTACCTGGGAGTTACAACTTACAATCAGCAGCAACTGGAAGTGGAATAAGGACATTGATGCCAATAGCCACATGAAGTATAACGCCTTTTACGGTCAACTATTGAGTACACTACGTATAGGAAGAAGAAAAAGACGAAGTAAAGTCTGAAGAAGAAAACCTCTTGACGATTTTTTTTTTCTTTTTTTTTTTACTTTCAGGGAAATTCTGAACTACTGATGCCACCAAATTAGTTTGTATTTTAAGCTATTAAGTTGAAGAGTAATTTCTAATTATTAGGCTATATCCTGTTAATTGCCCCGCTCTCTCTAAGTATTTTTACAATGTCTCTTTTTATTCCGCATAATACGAAATAAAGCAAATGGAAATTAATAAAAAGTTTTCAAACACGCTGTTTTAGTCAAATAGACATCAACTATTAGGCTATATCCTGTTTTATTAATTTCCATTTGCCTTATTCCGCATTATAGGGAATAAAACGAGACATTGTAAAATACTTAGAAAGAGCAGGGCAAATGACAAGATATATAGCCTAAATAATTGATGTCTATTTGACTAAAACAGCATGTTTGAAATCTTTTTATTAATTTCCATTTGCTTTATTCTTCTTCTTCTTCTTCCAATACGAAGTGTACTGAAAAGTTGAGCGTTATACTTTCCGTATTATACGGGAAAAAACGAGACATTGTTAATGATTGTAAAAATACTTAGAAAGCGCGGGGCAAATAACAGAATAAAGCCATTTATTATAAATCTTAAATATAAATAATACTCAAAATACCTCATTTAATGATGACTGATGAGACATGAGCAGATAAGACGATCACGATACACATTTAACTTTCACTTTCAAACGGAAGTAAACGTGTAAACAAAAGTTACTATTTTCTGAAATGATTCGTAATCTATTGATCCGGAAGTACATATATATGACCAAAAATACCAAGAAGTACTTATATCTCTTACACCTTTTATCATAATTTGATCATACTTCACCAAAAATATTATTTAGGTTAATAGCTTTTGGACAAAGGTCACTCAAGGTCATTTCTGAAAGGTCATATTCACGATAAAAAGCTTTATTTCATAACTAATCAAGGTCAAGCTTACACATTTTAGTTTAAGATAATGTGATCACTTGTTGTTCTACAGTTGATATCCATACGATACATTGAGATTTGAAATCGTCATCAATTAATACAATGATTTTCTATATAAAGAGTCACTCATTTCCTTCATTACTGCTGTTTTTACAGATTTTTGTATATGAATTGAGTCATCAATTTCCTGCATTATAAGTATAATTGCCGCTCGGGAAGCATCCATCAGTTTTACTGATACTCTTTTTAAAGTAGAATTGCCGTCCATGATAGGCACGTGGTTTGAATAATATTCTTTAAGATTAATAACAGCAAAAGGAAGTTACAAGTGTGCACGCCAAAGGGAAAATGTGATATTAACTCAATATACTTAAAAACAGTTTTGCACTTCGATTTGTCATAAATCAGATTCTATAACTGAAATGTCAAATACTTGTCCGTAGTCACGTGCTTTTTATGGTAATATTTAAAAAAAAATCAAAGTATAATTGAAATCGCTTAATATATCTATTGGAAAAAAAAACGAACAAAATCATTTTCATTTGCAAAATTATTATTGCAGTTTGGATGGAAGACATTAGAAAAGTAATGGTAAATTATATAGCTCCACCATATCTATTCAACCTGGTACCACAACAAGTTCAACAGGATCAGTCACGGTAACAAAAACGTATACCTTAAATTGTCAAATACCTCTTTATAAAATGGTTCATTTATTTCATACATTGGAATGGAACAATTTGCTAGTACCAAATGTACATTTATGTAATTCGCATTCGTTTACTATCCGTTGAATTTGGGTTCATCACATTCTTCAAAATAATAATGTCGGCATAAGAATTATATATTGGCCTTCGTCTCACACGTAGCTCCCTTTATGTCTACATGTACTTTTATGCATACCATTTATCAGATGTAGATACAATGTCTGTGCAGGTCAAGAGAAAATGCACGATCTTAAGTTATCGACTACTATGTCTGTTAGAAATAATACAATAAATACATGCGATGTGAAATCGCTTTTATTAACATTCTTTCAGAAGGTTGTCGTTATATAGCGATGAAGTCGGTGAAGATTTCTTCCACAAAGTTCATGAATTTATTGCAAAAAGCGAAAGGTTTTAATAACAACTTACAATTAATACATTTTCTTACTTTTATTACCGCCTAGTTTTTCATTGAAATTCTTGTATGTACAATAATAAGACACCGAGTAATAATACGTCGGAATATCACGGACCTCCCTGAAAAATCCAGAAGTGGGATCAGGTACCGTGGAGGAGTAAGTATCCCTGCCATGATGCCATAACATAAGTCGAGTTATTGTAAACTCAAAGTCGCATTCAGTAGACGATATAATACGGTAGTCATATTTGGTAAATCGTCACGATTAGTATTGTTATTGCAATAGTAATGTACTACAGTTTTTAAAAATGATAAACAACATCTTCAACTGAATAAGGAAATCAACATGTTGGACAATGATATCCGATATTTGTGCACTAGATCTTTGTATGGTTCGTAAAATTTGCGAAAACGGACCCAACCGAAGCATTGAAGGATCTTTTACGTGTCACACCTTCCGTGACACGGGACCTCGGATTTTACTGTCTCTTCCGAAAGACAGAACACCGATGTGCTCAGGGTCGAACCCTGGACCTATCGATCATGATCAGAGCACCTTATCCACTAGGCCACACTGGCTTCGTATCAGCTGAGACACATAGACACCATATGCAGGTGAGAACAGAAAGTTACTACGTGTTTGTGGAAAGTTAACAATTGGAAAATTAAAGTCGTGTCGTTTGTCATAAGGCGAAGAAGTTAATTTACCATCTTTGTCAATATTTAGAAGATCTAAAAGCAGCGTACAAGAACAGGAATTTCTCTGTATCTTTAATTTCGAGTTCTTTGGGATATACATTGCACGTATGTATCAAAGAGTTCATTATTTAAAGACAATGCATCATCAGTATATCCGAATGTGAAATTGAATTCCATATATGGTTTAATAGTATAACCTTCGGCCGTTCTTCACATATAAATTGGTTTTTAATAAAGAATGGAGTTGACTTTATATGAGATAATCTCTTGTTAAATCATTAATTAAAATGCATCTCATCAAATCGTACTGTACGTATTCTGGAATGAATATTGTCTGCACAAAATTATTGTATACAGAGTTTCGTTTATTTATCTTTCGTATTTTACTTATTTAAGTCTCTTAAAACTCTTTTTTGTAAACATTTTTCATCTTAAAGTTACTATCATTTGTGCACAGATTTATCATGTAGATCTATATATATTATAAATTATGTTGTGTTGTAATAAAAGAAACTCCAATCCCGTCTCCCCACTACTTAAACATTATTTTAAGGTATATGCAATTTATAATTTTTGATGCATGCTTTTGATCTGACCCTGGCTATCTGTCATATAGTTCGATTTAAAGATATTGAAATCCCCAGCTCATCATATCACTCCTGTACATATCATTGTCACTGCAATCAGCCAGATGACGCTATGCTACTCTTATCCTTCGTGATCCTGCCATACATCTTTACTGCTTTCATGTTAAAGAATGAAGCCGGTGTGGCCTAGTGGATAAGGTGATCGGCTCGTGACCGAGAGGTCCCGGGTTCGAATCGGATGAGACAGTAAAAACCGAGGTCCCGTGTCACGGTAAAAGACCCCTCACTGCTTCGGGTGGGTCCGTTGCAAAGGTCTAAATTTGTGTGAAATGCATCAGGCAGATGCCATCACCATATACGTGAAATAATCGTGGAGTGACGTAAAACAATAATCAATCAATCAATCAATCAATCATGTTAAAGAATGAATGTCCATATTATTATGTTCTCTTAACTGTTATTACCACGTTGAATTTTACCTTAATATTTTTAACTTTAATTTAACAAATATTAATAAGTGTCAATAACATTGTTTTCCATTTAAACATACATGTAAAGGTTAAGATCATAACCTGGAAAACTGCTATATCCCTTGACAATGTACAGTCGACATCTCATCGTGACTGCTATATCCCTTGACAATGTACAGTCGACATCTCATCGTGACTGCTATATCCCTTGACAATGTACAGTCGACACATAATCGTAACTGTAATGTGTTATACATTGTTTAGGTCGTATTGTGTATACATGTGTGTTTTACAGTATTTATGTTTCACTGTGTATACATCTGTATTAAACAGTGTTTATGTGACATGGTGTATACATGTGTGTTATAAAGTGTTTATGAGGCACTGTGTAAACATGTGTGTTATACAGTGTTTATGTGGCATTGTGTATACATATGTGTTAAAGTATTTATGTGGCACTGTGTATACATGTGTGTTATACAGTATTTATGTGGCATTGTGTATACGTTTGTTATACAGTATTTATGTGGTATTGTGTATACATGTGTGTTGTACAATGTTTAGATGGCACTGTGTATACATGTGTGTTATATAGTGTTTATGTGGCATTGTATATACATGTGTGATATACAGTATTTATGTTTCACTGTGTATACATCTGTGTTATACAGTATTTATGAGGCACTGTGTAAACATGTGTGTTATACAGTGTTTATGTGACATTGTGTATACATGTGTATTATACATTGTTTATGAGGCACTGTGTAAACATGTGTGTTATACAGTGTTTATGTGACATTGTGTATACATGTGTGTTAAAGTATTTATGAGGCACTGTGTAAACATGTGTGTTATACAGTATTTATGTGGCATTGTGTATACGTTTGTTTACAGTATTTATGTGGTATTGTGTATACATGTGTGTTGTACAATGTTTAGATGGCACTGTGCATACATGTGTGTTATACAGTGTTTATGTGGCATTGTATATACAAGTGTGTTATACAGTGTTTATGTGTCATTGTATATACATGTGTGTTATACAGTATTTATGTGGCACTTTGTATACATGTGTGTTAAACAGTGTTTATGAGGCACTGTGTAAACACGTGTGTTATACAGTGTTTATGTGGCACTGTGTATACATGTGTGTTATACAATGTTTAAGTGACATTGTGTTACAATGTAATGTTGTGAAGATTGTGAACTACGTATCTCTGTTATACAGAGTTTATGTAGCATTCTGTATGTTTGTTATACAGTGTTTATGTGGCACTCTGTATGTTTGTTATACAATGTTTACAAGGCATTATGTGTGTTATACAGTGTTTACACGACACTGTGTATGTGTTATACAGTGTTGTTGTGGCATTGTGTATGTTTGTTTTACAGTGTTGATGTTGCATTCTGTGTGTTATACAATGTGTATGTGGCATTCTGTATGTGTGTTTTACAGTATCTATGTGGTACTACAATGTATGTTTTGTGTTATACAGTTGTGATGTGACATTCTGTATGTGTTATATAGTGTTTATGTGGCATTCTGTATGTATTATACAGTGTTGATGTGACATTCTATGTGTTATACAGTGTTGATAATGCATTATGTGTGTTATACAGTGTGTATGTGGCATTCAGTGTGTATGTTTTACAGTATCTATGTGGTACTACAATGTATGTTTTGAGTTATACAGTGTTGATGTGGCATTTTGTATGTGTGTTATACAGTGTTGATGTGACATTCTGTATGTGTTATACAGTGTTGATGTGGCATTCTGTATGTGTGATACGGTGTTTATGTGACATTCTGTGTGTTATACAGTGTTTATGTGGCATTCTGTATTTGTTATACAGTGTTTATGTAGCATTCTGTATGTTATACAGTGTTGATGTGGCATTCTGTGTGTTATACAGTGTTGATGTGGCATTCTGTATATGTTATACAGTGTTGATGTGGCATTCTGTCTCTCATACAGTGTTTATGTGGTATTCTGTGTTATAGAGTGTTTATGTGGCATTCTGTGTTTTTACAGTGTTGATGTGGCATTCTGTGTGTTATTCAGTGTTTATGTGGCATTCTGTGTGTTATACAGTGTTGATGTTGCATTCTATGGTTATATAGTGTTGCTGTGGCATTCTGTGTTTTATACAGTGTTGATGTGGGAGTTTGTGTGTTATACGGTGTTTATGTGGCATTCTGTGTGTTATACAGTTTTGATGTTGCATTCTGTGTGTTATACGGTGTTTATGTGGCATTCTGACTATTATACAGTATTTATGTGGCATTCTGTATGTTTTATAGTGTTGATATGGCATTCGGACTGTTATACAGTGTTGATGTGGCATTCTGTGTGTTATACAGTGTTGATGTGGCATTCTGTGTGTTATACAGTGTTGATGTGGCATTCTGTGTATTATACAGTGTTGATGTGGCATTCTGTCAGTTATACAGTGTTTATGTGGCATTTTGTGTGTTATACAGTGTTGATGTGGCATTCTGTGTGTTATGCGGTGTGTATGTGGCATTCTGTGTGTTATACAGTGTTGATGTTGCATTCTCTGTGTTATACAGTGTTGATTTTGCATTCTGTGTGTTATACAGTGTTGATGTGGCATTCTGTATGTTATACAGTGTTTATGTGGCATTCTGGTGTTATACAGTGTTTTGTGACATTCTGTGTGTTATACAGTGTTGATGTGGCATTCTGTGTGTTATTCAGTGTTTATGTTGCATTCTGTGTGTTATACAGTTTTCATGTGGCATTTTGTGTGTTATACAGTGTTTATGTGGCATTCTGTGTGTTATACAGTTTTTATGTGGCATTTTGTGTGTTATAAAGTGTTTATGTGGCATTCTGTGTGTTATACAGTTTTTATGTGGCATTTTGTGTGTCATACAGTGTTTATGTGGCATTCTGTGTGTTATACAGTTTTTATGTGGCATTTTGTGTGTTATTCAGTGTTTATGTGGCATTCTGTGTGTTATACAGTTTTTATGTGGCATTTTGTGTGTTATACAGTGTTTATGTGGCATTCTGTATGTATGTGTGTGTCATGTCTTTTTTTTCTCTCTCTCTCTTAATGTTTTTCTTGTGCAAACACTCTTATGTGGTAAAGTCAGATTTCTTGCCTCCTGTCCAATACATAACGATTTCTGCAGGACATTGTGAATTGCAGCCTACACATAGTGATAAGCAAAACATTCTACAAGTCCAAACTTTAATTGTAAATAATCAAAAATGGTTCACAATGTACAATGAAGCAAGTAATACAACATATCCTGTATATGTCTGTCATAAAGACATACCGTGTATCGTAGAGGTAATAAGATATACCGTGTATCGTATAGGTAGAAATTTAAACCGTGTATCGTAGAGGTAATAAGATATATAGAAATATCATAAATAGAATAACTAAAAGATATGTATAATGTCATGAGCAACTGAATCTTTTTACTGAAAATTTCTCTTCACCACCGCCTTTGCTGCGGTTATTGGGACACTTTATATTCTCCAACCATGGAACCATGACCAATCTTCGTACAGGAATTCACCATATATACTCCTTATGTAAGATCGATCTCCACGGTTCATGTAAATAATGGCCATACTGGTACATGTCAGCTGACTTATTCCATCCCGGTTGTTACAGTTATTCAAACTCTTTCTCAACCCATTTAGAACCAGCTCAGAATCAAATATTGAACCTGAAATTACAAATTATACGACTGTAATGAAATTATAGACAAAAGGTAAAAGATAAAATTATAAACTGAATACGTAGAATAAAACAAAAGTAAATTATTTTGTTTTTCACAGCAGAAAGTAAGAAGAAAGAAAGGGGACACAATCCGCAGTTTATCCGTCTTGATTTTAATCTTAGACAATGCACATCATTCCAAGGTGCCTATATCCTTCAGTTGATGTATATCGACAGGAAGTTTGTACCTGGTGCCGTAAGACAAGACCAGAGAAAAGCATAACTTCCGGAGACAGGTGCCACGAACACTCCACTTGTCGAATTATACGCTCCACCTACATTGGTGACGACGCCCGAGTACGGGATTGTTCTCTGCAGTGGTCCATTGGTAATACGTGATGTCAGATACGCCGAGAAAGCTACCGTGTGGTGTACAGCATCTTTGCCTGGTAAGCCACGCCGGCCACGAGGTCCCACCTGACCTGGAGTACCTGTATAAACAAGTGTGGTATGCCAGTATATCATAATACATGCTTTATCAAAATCTCTGAAGTGGAAGACGCAGATAATCGCACACACTAAGCTAATATATCATGGCAAACATAAAGAAATAAAATATACGTACCTGTATACTGCATTTCCGACATACCTTTTTTCTAGTGCCATCACGGAATAGGCAATGGCTTCAACCTCCTGCTCTCTGGAGAGTTTTAGATTTTTATGACAATTTCTTGCCAGTTTCTTACTTCAAATATAGTTGAACCATCTATAATATCGACACTTTATGATTCAATATCATAGCCAAAGTTTGTAGTGCCTTTGATATTGTGAATTCTGCTGGTAAAATTAGCTAGAATACTCCGTAAGAAAACTCATTTCAATGCAATAAAATAATTGCGAATGCATATCAGGGTGATATCATAGGCTGTCTTTAATCGTGTAATGAATGAGGCATTGGTGACAATGAAAAGATAACACTAACAGTTTGCAAGTTTCACATTAAGATTACAAAAGCCGTCACAACAACCTAGACAAAACACAACATAAACAAGAAAAAATTATAGTCTAGCTAGGTGCTTCACTGCCCTCCGCTTCTAGAGGTGTACGTCGCCATGATCCGCCTGTCGTCATCTTTTTTACGTTATAATTATAGCCTGGATATCCAGGGTAGCCTGGGTAACCACGTCTCATCTGCATCTGCTTCATATTAGTCTGATAAAGTCGTGAATTGTGCATTGCCATTTGGTTTGTGTTCATCATAGTATTTTTATTCCATAACTGCATTTGATATTGTTGATTAGGGTAGAATCCTACAAGAAATAGAAGATATAGAATTATAATAAACACAATCCCGACTTAACGGGGTGGGGGGTTAATAGAAACGTCGCTTTAAAAATTATCCGAACCAAGATAATCTATGATAAAGAAATAACTGATGTATAATATCAATTAAATCTGCATTATTAATTATAAGTTAAGTATTAAATTAAGTCTTAATTATGCAGTCGTAAACCTCGAGTCATTTTGACCAATTTAAAAGAATTAAGCATTCTGTGGATTGGTTGTTGCGTTACAAACGACAAGAGAACCAAGAAGTTTCAGAGAACCATGAAGCCCTTTGTAATCTGTGAACAGTTGAGAGGGTAAGCGATCTGATTTACCATGTTACAGTGTCTCCCAAGATAAAGAAATGCAGAAAAACATCAGACGTCACAAGCCGCCCGATAATATGGCAATCACTGTGCCGACTTACGACGGCAGTAACATATGCAGGGAAAAATCAGACGTCACAAACCGCCAAATAATATGGCAATCACAGTGCCGACTTATGATGGCGGAAACGTATACAGGGAAACACAAGACGCCACAAGCCGCCTGGTAATATGGTAATCACTGTGCCGACTTATGACGGCAGTAACATATGCAGGGAAACAACAGTCTTCATAACTCGCCCGATAATATGGCAATCACTGTGAAAACTTAAGACGGTAGTTAGGTATACTGGGAAACATCAGACGTCACAAGTCCACCATTAACATTGCAATTACTGTGCCGACTTACGTTAGTTAGAACATACATTAGAACAATACAGAAACCAAAAACGTGCATTAATGAAAACGAGGACTAAAATCTCCTCCCATCCCCAATATCATTGGTGACTTCTCACAAAGCTGAATTTGGTTTTAGCCAAACTGTTTTTGATTATCGCAATAAAATCTCCTCCCACCCCTTGTTTATGATCACCAGCCCAGCGCTCAATATTTTGGATCAGTGGGAGGGGATTTCATTTTCCTAGCTGAAGCAGTATAACAGATTACTACACCAAACAGGTGACACCATATACAGTATATACGAGCATAATATACAGATCCGTCAGAGCATTAAAATACGTACAAACTAGGCATACAAGTCATGCTGTAATCTGCAATCCCGTTGATGAAATCCCCTTAAACATGCAATACACGGATCCAAAACATTGAACAAATACCTGAAGAAATTTAATCTTTAGTCAATAATTTCGGGAACCATGTGTCTGTTTGGCGGATTTACATGGTGGTAATATCCCGGAGGAGGAAGAGACCCATGATGGCGGGGATTAGGACGATGTCCTCTGGGTCGAGGTGGTGGTGGTGGGCGTCTACCACGTGGGGGTACGGGAGGTGGGGCTCTATGCCGGCCTCTCGATGGCAGCGGTGGTGGACGTCCTTGTGGACGTAAATGATTTGGTGGTGGAGGTCGTTTCTTCACACCTTGTGCCATGTTCGGTGGTGCCTTGTTTGTTCCTGGTGGAGGTGGTCTGTGAGGAGGACCACTTGGACCGCCGAGACAACCGCAATCACCTGGTGGTCCTGGAGGACCGGACGCTCCTGTAAATATTTCATTGTATATTATCGTATCATTTATTGTATTATATACTTGTCAAGGAAATCAGACGAGAATCTCTTGCATTCTCTTTCATTATACCTTCAAATCACATGTATGTATGTATGTATGTATGTATGTATGTATGTATGTATGTATGTATGTATGTATGTATGTAACTATGTATTTCATGTTTCTGAGTAATGACTAACCATGGTTGAGTCTGCCATGGTAAATTTCTCATAAAAATTTTGCAAACCTCAAGACGAACATCAAATACATGTGATGAATGTATATATTTTACATTTCGTTAATTTTATCATCAAAATTTATGGCGAATGTGAATGCAAGTTTTCTCTAAGTCTGCAATCATAAATTGTTGCCTTGGAATACAAAGAACGTCATAAACCGAATCAATCAATAATACATTTTCTTTGGACATTGTTCAAATAGGGAAAAACTACTGTAAATATAAAACAACACACACACACACACACACACACACACACACACACACACACACACACATATATATGTATATACCTGCATCGCCTTGATCTCCAGGTCTTCCCATTAATCCTGATAAAATAATATATATATTTTAGAGTCATCCAAACTGACAAATATGTATCATATTTGTTATAAAATATAAAGTAATAATATGATATATGATTTTAATTATTTTATAAAATATTTCATAAATAACATGAAATGTATTTCTTTTTATACTAGAAAAAAGGCTTGCTTTACAGAGCGTATAATATGCACCAATACCTTCGTGGAAAATATACAAAAAGGCTGTATCTACCGATCTCTGAGACCCGTATGTGATCCCGGCCTCTCGTCCTCATGTAATGATTTGGTATCTCCCTAATCCGATCAAGATTTGCTGATGCCAATCACGGGGACATTTAGTACATCCCTATTAGTACTTGACATTAGTTCATTTCCATTAGTACTTGACATTAGCACATCAACATTCCTCCTTGACATTAGAACATCCCCATTCGTTCTTGAAATTAGTGCACTAAAAGATATCTTCATTTATATACTCTCTTCTTCAATATAAACATTTGTCATTTCTTCCATTTGCTCCATTATACATGTGTATGCACATTTTCTCCATTGCTCAATTCTATTTTTCTCTCCAGTTGGCATTCTACATGTATTGACGTAAATGGTATAATTTTCCTGTTTTCGCGCAAACTTATAACAATATTAATCATTTCAATGTACATTAATTTCTATTTTAATGGATAATGCAACCTGTTTAAAACAGTTTATTAAGCTTTGTGAACTTTTTTTCTTGGTTGTGTAACTTGCCTTATGTAATAAAACCATCATCATTCAAATGGAATGAGCTTGTTTGACTTACTTTTTATAATTTGAGGAAAATATTCTAGAAAACGGTAAGCAGATAATCAAACTATGTAAGCTAAGTCCTTCCAAGTCAAATTTATCAAATTTTCAAAAAGATACCTTTTTGAACTTCCATGGCAGTGCTACAGATTGAATCTACTTTGAATATGATTAATACACATGCGCATTAAGTGGCGATTTAATCCGAATACACCATAATCAACCGACTGAAAGTATTAATTATTTAACCTACACTACATGTGTTATATATGTTTGACTAACCTAGAAAACGACTACATAATATGCGTGAACTTATTTCGTTTATGTTATTACATGGGTTGTCATGATCACCAGTTTGCGTAAGACATAAGTAAAATGAACATGACATCATTAGTATCTCTTATAGACGTTCTCATGGAAACTTTTAAAACAAAACACCTGTCCTGTACCATATTTATTCATAAGCCTAAGCATGATCATTCGGTTATACAATGAGATTTGGAAGCCTGTATCTGCGTTGGTGAGCAGCGTGCTGCTGGTGATAGGGTTGATGGTAAGCCTGTCTATTGTATCCATTATGGTAATTGCTGTACGCACCGGGATACGGAACCTTCTTCCCGAATTCTGGTGACCGTGTCGGTATTGGTTTTAGTTTTACAGTAGTTAACTTTGGTGTTGTTGTTGTGACATTTGCCCCAGGTGCAGGACCTTCGTTTTCATATTCTACTTCCCCACCAGGTGTCGTAGTGGCTAGTGTTGTTGTTTTAGCTGTAGTTGTTGTTACTGGGATTTTGATTGTTGTCGTTTTCTTTGAAAACATCATTTGTTCAAACATTTGTTTCTGTACTGGATTTTTGAATAATTCAAAACTTGTAAGTAAAGTCTTTTGATTTGCCTTTTGACCATTAGTGTTCATAAATTTCGGTATTTGAGATAGAATACTCTGTTTATTATTATTGCCATGCGTCAGCATTTTCTGATTACTCCACGGGGACATTTCCGACTGCTTCAAGGCAAAGGGATTATTCTGCCATGGCAACGCCATCGAGCCAATCACTGTTGGAGTTGGCGGTTGTATTCTTGATACAGTATTTAATGGATTCATTTTGAAATTCTGTGATGGTATAGACTGCAAAACTTGAACTGTGTTTTGTACAGACTGACCATTGTTTTGCACAAATTGACCATTATTATGCATAGACTGACCACTGTTTTGCATAAATTGACCATTATTATGCATAGACTGACCACTGTTTCGCATGGACTGGCCATTGTTTTGCATAAACTGACGTCTGTTTTGCATTGAAAATCCATTATTTTGCATTGACTGTCCAGCGTTATTTATAGATTGTCCTGTACTTGACATAAACTGGTTTGGATTCTGATTTATTTGTGCTGCATTGTGCAAAGACTGTTCTGTATTTGTTATTGGAGTCTTTGCATGTTGCACTGATTGTCCAAATGTATGGGCATTTTGGAAAATCTGTTTCGAGTTTTGTATATACTGTCCTATATTTGTTGTTTTGTCATTTGGATCATCTATTGTACCTTGATGATTTAATACCATGGCCATATGATTGTTCTGGGTAGGTGAATTATTCTTAACTGGACCTAATACTTGTGATATGCCAAGGTTATGGCCTAGATTGTCGACATATTGTTCATGAACAATCTGTGGACTTTCTTTGACAATTAGCGGCGCCTCTCCATGACCAAGTGTAGGTGTGGTAATCAGGGGTTTATAAGGAACTCGTAAGGGTAGCGTTGTCAGAGGCATTGTTGGCGTCGTCAATATTTGCATGTGTTGCGGTGATGGTGTTGTTATCCCGTGAACACTAAACTGAGATAGGATGTGCGAATCAGTAGGAGGCTGGTCCTGTGTTGTCCTTGCGGCAATTTGTTGTGCCTCGTCGGCTTTTCTGATCTGTGCAGAATTAACGTTTCCACAGCATGGTCCTACCAGATAACGATACCTTGTTTAAGTGTAGTAGGATTTCTCCATAAATCAATCTTGTTTATAATCAAGGTAGAATCCGGTAGTAACCTTGACAGGGATAACCGGAGAATTCCGAAAATGCCCTTTGTATATTTTCCACATGTAATGTTCATGCCAATGAGCTGAGCTCTCCGAACAGAGCACCTGGGGATTACAATTACTGAAGGCTAATGGATGCCATAGCAATAATTATCAGAATTATTGTGAAATATTTTTAATTTGAAATATAAATTTCCCACGGCTCTTTTCGGAAGGCTCCGGCCCAATAAACAAAGTTGATTACATGGACAGCATATTGATAAAATATATAATGATTATAGCAATGGTAAAGGCATAATAATATTAGGTATATCGCTATATATAGATTCGTATCGTTCTTATGTTGATTCTATATAGAACCACCCTCCCATACTGATCTTATGTACATACTGTGTATAGATTGTATCTTATGTACATACTGTGTATAGATTGTATCTTATGTACACACTGTGTATAGATTGTATCTTATGTACATACAGTGTATAGATTGTATCTTATGTACATACAGTGTATAGATTGTATCTTATGTACATACAGTGTATAGATTGTATCTTATGTACACACTGTGTATATTGTATCTTATGTACATACAGTGTATAGATTGTATCGTATGTACATACTGTGTATAGATTGTATCTTATATACATACAGTGTATAGATTGTATCTTATGTACATACTGTGTATAGATTGTATCTTATGTACACACTGTGTATAGATTGTATCTTATGTACATACTGTGTATAGATTGTATCTTATGTACACACTGTGTATAGATTGTATCTTATGTACATACTGTGTATAGATTGTATCTTATGTACATACTGTGTATAGATTGTATCTTATGTACATACAGTGTATAGATTGTGTCTTATGTTCACACTGTGTATAGATTGTATCTTATGTACATACTGTGTATAGATTGTATCTTATGTACATACTGTGTATAGATTGTATCTTATATACATACAGTGTATAGATTGTATCTTATGTACATACTGTGTATAGATTGTATCTTATGTACACACTGTGTATAGATTGTATCTTATGTACATACTGTGTATAGATTGTATCTTATGTACACACTGTGTATAGATTGTATCTTATGTACATACTGTGTATAGATTGTATCTTATGTACATACTGTGTATAGATTGTATCTTATGTACATACTGTGTATAGATTGTATCTTATGTACATACTGTGTATAGATTGTATCTTATGTACATACAGTGTATAGATTGTGTCTTATGTACACACTGTGTATAGATTGTATCTTATGTACACACTGTGTATAGATTGTATCTTATGTACATACTGTGTATAGATTGTATCTTATGTACACACTGTGTATAGATTGTATCTTATGTACACACTGTGTATAGATTGTATCTTATGTACACACTGTGTATAGATTGTATCTTATGTACATACTGTGTATAGATTGTATCTTATGTACATATTGTGTATAGATTGTATCTTATGTACATACAGTGTATAGATTGTATCTTATGTACATACAGTGTATAGATTGTATCTTATGTACACACTGTGTATATATTGTATCTTATGTACATACTGTGTATAGATTGTATCTTATGTACACACTGTGTATAGATTGTATCTTATGTACACACTGTGTATAGATTGTATCTTATGTACACACTGTGTATAGATTGTATCTTATGTACATACTGTGTATAGATTGTATCTTATGTACATACAGTGTATAGATTGTATCTTATGTACATACTGTGTATAGATTGTATCTTATGTACACACTGTGTACAGATTGTATCTTATGTACACACTGTGTATAGATTGTATCTTATGTACACACTGTGTATAGATTGTATTTTATGTACATACTGTGTATAGATTGTATCTTATGTACATACAGTGTATAGATTGTATCTTATGTACATACTGTGTATAGATTGTATCTTATGTACACACTGTGTACAGATTGTATCTTATGTACACACTGTGTATAGATTGTATCTTATGTACACATTGTGTATAGATTGTATCTTATGTACATACTGTGTATAGACTGTATCTTATGTACATATTGTGTATAGATTGTATCTTATGTACACACTGTGTATATATTGTATCTTATGTACATACTGTGTATAGATTGTATCTTATGTACACACTGTGTATAGATTGTATCTTATGTACACACTGTGTATAGATTGTATCTTATGTACATACTGTGTATAGATTGTATCTTATGTACATACAGTGTATAGATTGTATCTTATGTACATACTGTGTATAGATTGTATCTTATGTACACACTGTGTATAGATTGTATCTTATGTACATACAGTGTATAGATTGTATCTTATGTACATACTGTGTATAGATTGTATCACATGTTATATATATATCCATTTTTTCCAACCCAAAATCAGTTAACATACGCAATCAATGTTTTATAAGCAATCTACTCAGAGAAAATCTTAAAAATTACCTTAAATTCGCTAAGTTGGGACTAATGGGAGAGTAAAAGTTCATGAAATGAAAAAAAATTTAAACCAAACAAATAAATGATAATAATAATAATAATAATAATAATAATAATAATAATAATAATAATAATAATAATAAAGAAATATAAATATAGAATAAAATGAAAAACAAAAAGGAACCACTCCTCCAAAAAGAAAAATAACAAATAAATAAAATAAAATGCAATAAAAAAATTAATAAAAATCTGTGCAACCTTTTCTGAATATGATTTTCAAAGGAGGGTACCCTATTGAACATACTTTTGTCTATAGCGGCGCTACATGATGACAATTCTGCATTAAAACACCAATTTTGTAGAGGCCTACTAGTGTTTTGTAGAGGTCCACTAATATTTTGTAGAGGTCCAGTAGTATTTTGTAGAGGTCTACTAGTATTTTGTAGAGGTCCAATAGTATTTATACAAAGTTTGATTAATATCTGTTCGGACTGTTCTGACGGACGAAGGATGTACGATGAACTAAGCGCTATGACAAAACTCATTTAAAATTTGGCTCAAGTGAACTAAAATGATTTTTTGGGTAAAAATCTACAATGCAGGATAATATTTTAAGATTAATAGATAAGCTATATGATATATACTTTCCACCATATGCCCTATTTGATCACTTACCGGGTGCCCCTGGTCGCCCTAACATGAAGTTAAGTAATAAGGTTATCACAAATGTTAATTTATATTTATCTGTATACATTAAAATAAATAAAAGACAAAAAACCCGTCATATACGGTATGACTGGATTGCAAAGCATAACATTATAGTCGACCCGTAGAGTCTACTCTTTGGGTTTGAAGATGTTTCCGTAAGTTTGAAGTTGTTAGCATTAATGGTATGCAAGACACCAAGCTGAACGCAAAATCAGACTGTGTTCACTGAAGCGTAAAAACGAATTCAAGGTCACCAAATTTTGTGTCGGTCGGGAAGAACGCATCAATGTCTATAAACTAAGTTTGAAGTTGGTATCATTAATAATATGCAAGAGATCAAGCTAAATACAAAATCAGACTGTGTTCATTGAGGCGTAAAATCGAGGTCAAGGTCACTAAATTTTGTGTCAGTCGGGAAGAGCTTATCAATGTCTACAAACTGACCAAATTTTAATTTGGCATCATTAATGGTATCCTAGAGATCAAGCTAAACGCGAATTATTGACGCCGGACGTACGAACGGACAGACGAACAGAGAGACTTCGCCAACTCATGGACCGGACCGGCTTTGCAATCCAGTCAAAAACTGAAAGGCAGTCATATTTGTTTGTGTTAAGATTTACACATATTTCAAGTATTCCTCAGCAAGTTTGAATGTGGAAAAAAATTCAAATAGCATGATCTTACCTGGGGCTCCAATCATGCCCATTCGTCCTGGCTGCCCCGGAGGTCCCATAATACCAGGAGATCCCTTCATCCCTGAGAGATACAAGAGATTTGTTTTTTAACTGTTACAGAGGCAGCATAAATATCGTTTTCTACCGAAATTTTGAGAAGATTCTTGATTACGTATTATCTTACGTTACAAATTCAATATTAATAACAAAAATGTCACGGCAAGTAAATTGTGAAATCGTAAAGAAAAATGACATAGGAATAGCGTAATGTTTGTAGTGAATTGGTTTTATTTACAGTAAGGTACTTTTGGAACTTTAGATGACAATTACACGATTGAGTCAGCATATTGATAACTACTTTATCGGTGATGGTTAACTTACCCATTGGTCCCATGGGTCCTGACCGACCTTCAAAGTAGATACATATTACTTAGTATAAATGTAACATGGAGTACATAAATGCCGAATCTTCAGTTTACATGGGATGGCATATCCCATTATTGTTATTATTATTATTATTATTATTATTATTATTATTATTATTATTATTATTATTATTATTATTATACCGAGTGGTAATCATTGTATAAGATTATGTAATAGAGATATGTGAAATGCCTAACCTGGTTGTCCTGGTTTACCATTCAGTCCTGGAGCACCATTGAATCCTGTGAGTGGTAAATGATGCATGTCGTTATACAGAAGAACATTATCACTATGTATAGAAATAAAGCTTAAATGACAAGCATTGTAAATATTAAAAAGAAATCGGAATGTATTGGTTGCACCATATGCGTTTAGGTAAAAAGTATAAATATCAGTACTTTAAATTTAATATATGTATAAACTTTTTAGTTTGTTTGTTTGGTTGGTATTTTTAAGAAGACCTACCTCTGTCGCCTTTCAGTCCTGAAATAAACAAATACATTTCGTTACATTGTTTGCCATTCTGTCCTATACTTTCGTTACACTGTTTGACATACTGCCCTATACTTTTATTACATTGTTTGCCATACGATCCTATACTTTTGTTACATTGTTTGTCATACGGTCCTATACTTTGGTAACATTGTTTGCCATACTGCCATATACTTTCGTTACATTGTTTGTCATACTGTCCCATACTTTTATTACATTGTTTGCCATACTATCCTATACTGGTCCTATACTTTGGTTACATTGTTTGCCATACTGTTCTATACTTTCTTTACATTGTTTGCCATACTGCCCTTTGCTTCCGTTACATTGTTTCCCATACTGCCTTATATTTTAGTTACATTGTTTGCCATACTGTCCCATACTTTTATTACATTGTTTGCCATACGATCCTATACTTTTGTTACATTGTTTGCCATACGGTCCTATACTTTGGTTACATTGTTTGCCATATTGTCCAATACTTTGGTTACATTGTTTGCCATACTGCCCTATACGTTCGTTACATTGTTTACCATACTGTCCAATACTTTTATTACATTGTTTGCCATATTGCCCTTTACTTTCGTTACATTGTTTGCCATACTGTCCCATACTTTTATTACATTGTTTGTCATACTGTCCTATACTTTCGTTACATTGTTTGTCATACTGTCCTATACTTTCTTTACATTGTTTGCCATACTGCCCTTTACTTTCGTTACATTGTTTGCCATACTGTCCCATACTTTTATTACATTGTTTGTCATACTGTCCTATACTTTTATTACATTGTTTGCCATACTGTCCTATACTTTCGTTACATTGTTTGCCATACTGCCCTATACTTTCGTTACATTGTTTGCCATACTGCCCTATACTTTCGTTACATTGTTTGCCATACTATCCCACACTTTTATTACATTGTTTGCCATAGTGTCCTATACTTTCGTTATAGTGTTTGCCATACTGCCCTATACTTTCGTTACATTGTTTGCCATACTATCCCACACTTTTATTACATTGTTTGCCATAGTGTCCTATACTTTCGTTACATTGTTTGCCATACTATCCCACACTTTTATTACATTGTTTGCCATAGTGTCCTATACGTTCGTTATATTGTTTGCCATACTGTTCTATACTTTCTTTACATTGTTTGCCATACTGCCCTTTGCTTCCGTTTAGTTACATTGTTTGCCATACTGTCCCATACTTTTATTACATTGTTTGCCATACGATCCTATACTTTTGTTACATTGTTTGCCATACGGTCCTATACTTTGGTTACATTGTTTGCCATATTGTCCAATACTTTGGTTACATTGTTTGCCATACTGCCCTATACGTTCGTTACATTGTTTACCATACTGTCCAATACTTTTATTACATTGTTTGCCATATTGCCCTTTACTTTCGTTACATTGTTTGCCATACTGTCCCATACTTTTATTACATTGTTTGTCATACTGTCCTATACTTTCGTTACATTGTTTGTCATACTGTCCTATACTTTCTTTACATTGTTTGCCATACTGCCCTTTACTTTCGTTACATTGTTTGCCATACTGTCCCATACTTTTATTACATTGTTTGTCATACTGTCCTATACTTTTATTACATTGTTTGCCATACTGTCCTATACTTTCGTTACATTGTTTGCCATACTGCCCTATACTTTCGTTACATTGTTTGCCATACTGCCCTATACTTTCGTTACATTGTTTGCCATACTATCCCACACTTTTATTACATTGTTTGCCATAGTGTCCTATACTTTCGTTATAGTGTTTGCCATACTGCCCTATACTTTCGTTACATTGTTTGCCATACTATCCCACACTTTTATTACATTGTTTGCCATAGTGTCCTATACTTTCGTTACATTGTTTGCCATACTATCCCACACTTTTATTACATTGTTTGCCATAGTGTCCTATACGTTCGTTATATTGTTTGCCATACTGTTCTATACTTTCTTTACATTGTTTGCCATACTGCCCTTTGCTTCCGTTTAGTTACATTGTTTGCCATACTGTCCCATACTTTTATTACATTGTTTGCCATACGATCCTATACTTTTGTTACATTGTTTGCCATACGGTCCTATACTTTGGTTACATTGTTTGCCATATTGTCCAATACTTTGGTTACATTGTTTGCCATACTGCCCTATACGTTCGTTACATTGTTTACCATACTGTCCAATACTTTTATTACATTGTTTGCCATATTGCCCTTTACTTTCGTTACATTGTTTGCCATACTGTCCCATACTTTTATTACATTGTTTGTCATACTGTCCTATACTTTCGTTACATTGTTTGTCATACTGTCCTATACTTTCTTTACATTGTTTGCCATACTGCCCTTTACTTTCGTTACATTGTTTGCCATACTGTCCCATACTTTTATTACATTGTTTGTCATACTGTCCTATACTTTTATTACATTGTTTGTCATACTGTCCTATACTTTCGTTACATTGTTTGCCATACTGCCCTATACTTTCGTTACATTGTTTGCCATACTGCCCTATATTTTCGTTACATTGTTTGCCATACTATCCCACACTTTTATTACATTGTTTGCCATAGTGTCCTATACTTTCGTTATATTGTTTGCCATACTGTTCTATACTTTCTTCACATTGTTTGCCATACTGCCCTTTGCTTCCGTTACGTTGTTTCCCATACTGCCCTATACTTTTATTACATTGTTTGCCATACTGTTCCATACTTTTATTACATTGTTTGCCATGCTGCCTTATACTTTAGTTACATTGTTTGCCATACTGTCCAATACTTTTATTACATTGTTTGCCATACTGTCCCATACTTTTATTACATTGTTTGCCATACTGTTCCATACTTTTATTACATTGTTTGCCATACGGTCCCATACTTTTATTACATTGTTGGCCATACTGTCCTATACTTGGGTATACTGAGATAATTTCGTTTAATAGCGATCATGATGATTGCAATAACACACTGACCTGGTCTCCCTGGGCGTCCAGGCGCTCCTGGTGGCCCTGAAGGAAAAAAAAACCAGAATAATCTTTAATATGATGGTCCTAATCACTCAGTGGGATACTTAAATCTTAGAGAAAAAATTCATTACAAAGATATCCTTCACTCAAGGAATAACTAACCTGGTCTACCGCCTCCTTGCCCCATTCCGCCGATGCCTGGAGGTCCTATGAATAAATATAGATCTTACGTAATTGAAAACTTTGTACCAAAGCACATGTGATAAAATGCAGTTTTGAATGTAGTCTGCATGGAATATTTAAGAAAAACCGACGATGTATTATGATGTCATAAGATACATCTGTTATGACAACGGATGACTGGTATGCAAATGAGGTATAAAATGTAGTAGGTGTTACCTTGAGGACCAGGCGCCCCATCAAATCCTGGCTTACCTAGTAACATACATAATCAATCAATATGTGTTGTATATTCATTAATAATACGTTATAACAGCTAAAATGATTGTAAATATCTCAAAGTACGCGAAGTAATAAAAGTAAGGTATCTACTAACCCTGTGGACCCGGAGGACCCATTTTACCAGCGACACCTTCAAGACATAAGATATAAAGCCATAAATTAAGGTATAGTACAATCTATCATCATCTGTTACTGTGTATTACCATCTGTTACTGTGTATTACCATCTTTTACTGTGTATTACCATCTTTCACTGTGTATTACCATATATTTCGTCTATTACCATCTAGTACTGTGTATTACCATCTATTACGTGTATTGCCATATATTGCTGTGTGTTATTGCGTGTATAACCATTTATTACTGTGTATAACCATCTATTACGTGTGTTACCATCTATTACTGTGTATTACCGTCTATTACCGTGTATTACCATATATTATTATTTATAACCATCTATTACGTGTATTTCCACCTATTATTGTGTATAACCATCTATTATGTGTATTACCATCTATCACTGTGTATTACCATCTATTGCATGTATAACCATTTATTACTTTGTATAACAATCTATTACGTGTGTTACCATCTATTACCGTGTATTACCATCTATTACTGTGTATAACCATCTACTAGGTGTATTACCATCTATTACCGTGTATTCCCATCTATTACTGTGTATTATCATCTAGTACTGTTTATTACCATCTATTACCGTGTATTACCATCTATTACGTGTATTACTATCTATTACCTTGTATTACCATCTATTACTATGTATCACCATATGTTACTGTGTATTACCATCTATTACGTGTATTACCATCTATTACTGTGTATTACCATCTATTACTGTGGATTACCATCTATTACCGTGTATTACCATCTGTTACTGTGTATTACCATCTATAACGTGTATTACCATCTATTACTGTGTATTACCATCTATTACTGTGTATTACCATCTATTACGTGTATTATCATCTATTACTGTGTATCACCATCTATTAATGTGTATTACCATCTATTACTGTGTATTACCATCTATTACGTGTATTACCATCTATTACTGTGTATTATCATCTATTACTGTGTATTACCATCTTTTACTGTGTATTACTATCTATTACATGTATTACCATATATTACTGTGTATTACCATCTATTACGTGTATTACCATATGTTACTGTGTATTACGATCTATTACGTGTATTACCATCTATTACGTGTATTACCATCTATTACTGTGTATCACCATCTGTTACTGTGTATTACCATCTATTACTGTGTATTACCTTCTATTACTGTATATTACCATCTATTAATGTGTATTACCATTTATTACTGTGTATTACCATCTATTACGTGTATTACCTTCTATTACGTGTATCACCATCTGTTACTGTCCTGTGTATTACCATCTAGTACTGTGTATTACCATATGTTACTGTGTATTACCATCTATTACGTGTATTACCATCTATTACGTGTATTACCATCTATTACTCTGTATTACCATCTATTACTGTGTATTACCATCTATTACCGTTTATTATCATCTATTACTGTGTTTTACCATCTATTACGTGTATTACCATCTATTACTGTGTATTACCATCTATTACGTGTATTACCATCTATTACTGTGTATTACCATCTATTACCGTGTATTATCATCTATTACTGTGTATTACCATTTATTACTGTGTATTACCATCTATTACGTGTATTACCTTCTATTACGTGTATCACCATCTGTTACTGTACTGTGTATTACCATCTAGTACTGTGTATTACCATATGTTACTGTGTATTACCATCTATTACGTGTATTACCATATATTCCTGTGTAGTACCATCTATTACTGTGTATTACCATCTATTACTGTATAATACCATCTATTACTGTGTTTTACCATCTATTACATGTATTACCATCTATTACATGTATTACCATTTATTACTGTGTATTACCATCTATCACCATGTATTACAATCTATTACGTATATTACCATCTATTACGTGTATTACAATCTATTACGTGTGTTACAATCTATTACGTGTGTTACCATCTATTATGTGTATTACCATCTATTACAATGTACTTGATTTATTACATTGTTTTCATTTTATATTCTATTGTCACAGGTACATTTTGATTTGTTGAAGTACTCTCTATCCAATAGATTTTTGTAAAAGTATTTTGTAGATATCTGTAAGACTAGATTTTAAACTTGAATCACTGTTCATTGAATTCTCTTTGATAAACCAATAACTATAATAATCTTCCAAATGTTAGTAATCAAATAATGGCTTAGTACACATCTCCATACCAATGTAATGCAGCTTATTTGATATTTCAGATCCTTACCATCTGATCCGGGTGTTCCAGGCGCTCCTTCTAATCCTGGCGCACCTGGTGCACCTGGAGCTCCTGCACAAAATAATATATTTCTTATTGTATTAGTGAAATATGATATCAAAACGACAAAGAAACAAAAATTAATACTCAAATTACATAATAATGACATGCCTTAGGCGGGCACCCTACAGTGACTTTCCGTCCGCCCGTCCATTCAAGTTTCTTTTCTGGGATCATGATCAAACTTTATATGGATACTGACAGAGACACAGATTACTTTCATGAAAGTAGTCTATGTCTCTGATACTGACTATTACTCAATGATTATGTTATAGTCTGACCTAAGGTTTTATCTGTATTCTCCAGAACACAATTGTGCATTGTTTAAACATTCCGCCTGGGCATATTGATTGATCTTAACTAAGCTTTAGATAAATACTCAACATGACTCAGGGGTAAATTATAAACCCATCCAAGGTCATGTTTCCATTCTCGCTGTCACAATGGTAACTAAGTTTGAAATCGCATTATCTTTACCATTTATGAATAGATCTTATGTACATGTAAATGTATCTTAGCTTAAGATAAACGAATGAATGAATTCTTCATAAAGATCCCTTTAACCTTGACTCAAGGTCATATCCATTCTCAATGTAACAGTAGAATCAAATGATATCTGAATTGAAGGAAAGAAGTCTTCACAATGCGGGGATCTGCATCACAATAATGTATGGTAGGTTAATATGAATACTGACCTGGTTCTCCCGGATGACCTATTAGTCCTGGCGATCCTTAAAAAGGAACTCAAATTGAATTATCTAAAGAATAATCATGCTCGATATCTACAATTGTATTTACATTAAAATGATAAGATGTTGACAAAATAAAAGGATACAGGGTATATGACTAAACTACAACTACAAATCAGAGCAAAACAAAAAATATAGGAGAAAAATAACCATACATAACCGCACAAGTTTGATCCTTGCCAGGATGGAATGCATAGCACAACAATGAGATGGTTATAGATAATGTATAATTATTGCATATTCATGATATGTATGGACCATAGCATTCCACTGTCAATGTTATCAATAGAAATATGCTCCAAATAAAAATAAAAACACATCAAGAGTCTCTCCACGTAGAGAGGTGATATGTACGTAAAGGACTATGACGCTAACATCTTAATTTGGCACAATTTTGGAAAAAAAAATCAGGAAAAAACCCTGTTTGCTCATAAGATAATACTTCTATAAGTCCCAATTCAGAATACACAGTTTATATTTAAATTTGCCATCCCCTTCAGAAAATACATTTCTCCCCAGACGCGTGAAAATCTTTGTCTTGGACATGATTAGCATAGAATAGAAATATATCATTTGATTTGTATGTGAGTGCATGCAAGAACCAAGAAGATACCAAACAACTAGAACAAGGCGAGCATTGAATAAAATGTTGTTAAGCTTGCGATCTATCATAGATTTGTTAAAAGAGGTTCAAATTTGAGAATTTCCTTTTTGCATATCTATGCCAAATTTATGAGTATTTCTGACGTCATATGTATGCTAGATATTCTTATATATGGAAAACGTTTTCATATATCACGTGACGGATATCAATAAAGACAAATATACAAATCAATTTATCTTTTATCAAATGGGCGGTTTTTCTCGTTCTTTATATTTTTTCTCTGTTTCTTATTCCCAGCAGCACTGTGGTGGAATTAGGATTGTTTGATTGTTTTGTGTTTTACGTCGCTTTCAACAATTTTTCAGTTATATCGCGACATGGAAGCAGGAGGTAACCAACCTCTTAAACATAGTGGCGCAACCCGGGAATCCAATCTGATTAAAACCATATCTTTATTCCGCTTCTCTAGTTGTCCTATTACAGATAAAGATAAATATAGAACATATATGCCTTTTAATTTTGTGCGCATTTTGACAAGTTATGTTTCGTCAGTGATGCTCGTGGTCGAATGATTGGAATTCTCATAATATATAGATATTTGAAGAGCAATGTTGAAACCAAAATGAGCGAAAAGTGAACTAAAGAATCTTTTTAAGGACAGAGCTGTGTATGAGGGAGATACTCCTTAGTTTTAGAGTGATTTACTGAATTTGATGACTGAAACTCCGTAAGGGGTCATGTTCTGGTGAACTCTGATGACGTTTCAGTCACCAAAACCGTTATTTCCCATAGCCAATCAATGACTCGGCTATGCACGTGATAGTGACGCAATATGTAACAATCACTGTTCAAAAACTACCTTGTGGGTCACGCACGCTGGGGATGTTAATTTCATTTCATTCCTAGGAATTAGTAGCCGATCCACTGATTGGGTGGAAATCAGAGCTCACCAAAACATGACCCCTTACAGGATTACACCAGATCCTTTCCGCTATAGGACAAATAGAGAAGCGGGATAAAGATATGGTTTTAATCAGATTGATTTGGATACAATACAACATTACGAGAGAGAGTTACCTTATATACCCAATCGTGGCTTTTTAAGAATAAACTGCACATGTTTGCTATATAGTGGAAACACAATGATGTGCTAAATGTCTATATAAACTGCACATGTTTGCTCTATAGTGGAAACGCAGTGATGTGCTAAATGTCTATATAAACTGCACATGTTTGCTATATAGTGGAAACGCAATGATGTGCTAAATGTCTATATAAACTGCACATGTTTGCTATATAGTGGAAACACAATGATGTGCTAAATGTCTATATGAACTGCACATGTTTGCTATATAGTGGAAACGCAATGATGTGCTAAATGTCTATATAAACTGCACATGTTTGCTATATAGTGGGAACACAATGATGTGCTAAATGTCTATATAACCTGCACATGTTTGCTATATCGTGGGAACACAATGATGTGCTAAATGTCTATATAAACTGCACGTTTGCTATATAGTGGAAACGCAATGATGTGCTAAATGTCTATATAAACCACTGAAACTGTACCAGGCTGTATATTGAAAGTTAGAAGTGTAACATGAACTCACCAGTAAATCCGACGTCACCTGAAAAGATACGAAAATAAGTCACTATATATTAAGGGACATATGTAATAAGTCACTATATATTAAGGAACAGACGTAATAAGTCACTATATATTAAGGAACAGACGTAATAAGGAGAAAGCGCACGATATAGAGATATAGAATTTACACTATGCCAGAGAATGAAAGAGTATTTTTAATTTGTACGTACCTTTAAGTCCTGGTGGGCCATGAGGCCCGATTTCACCTGTAAGCATAGAGTAGACGATTGCCGAATCAGGTTTTTTTAAATTTTGTTTTGTTTTTGTTTTTTTATTGTTTATTTTAAGTATGATCGAGAAATGATACTTTTATTAAAATATTCATTAAGTAGATTATTAATCAAATATAGTGTTTATGTAACTGTATTTGAGTATAAAGTATAATATAGAATACATCTTTACCTTTGGGACCCATGGGTCCAATGGGGCCTGAAATATAGTTTAAAATTCAATCCCACTGTCAAATCAGTTTCAATACAAAGTTCTTTGAACAATGTCTGCTATCACAGTATACCTTATACTTCAAGATGATACTATTGTACTTCCATAATTCTTTATTTCATAAGAAATCGAGACATAAAACATAAAATAGACGGTTATGATTAAGACAGAGAAGGGGAGCCTAGTGCGTCCCCAAGTATAGCAGTGTGACGAAACTTATGATTGATCACGTTCAGTATCCTTCTCTGACGTAATGAATGAATTGTCAACAACTTGTTTCGTTGAAGCAATTTTTTAGCCTTTTTAAGAACAGCAACTGAAACAAAATTGATATGCTTTAAAGTAAGTAAGCATATTGTTATACATATTGTGTGCATCAATTTTAGGTCTATCCAATCAGAAAGGAGACAAAAAATTTCATAACATTTATTAATGCCTTGATTGGATACATCTGACTATATAATCTCATATACAGCTGCTAATGAGACAGTAGTAAAACAATTCAGCACATATATTATCTCATGATTTCTCGTTATGAATTATTTTCATTTCTGCGCTTTTTAATTCTTCCTAGAAGAGACCGAAGACGGGCCAACTTTGCACGCTTAATCTGCTGTCTGAAAAACTTCTGCTTTCTTTTCCATGCTTTTCGTTGAAGGGTAGCATTACCGGCAGTGTTAGATGTAGATGGTTTATCATTAACTATTACCTTATAACCTGGAGATGCTGATAAAGTTTTATCGATTGTCTTTTTACTCGAAGCTGAGGGAACGATATTATTGTGTACACTTGATAGAGCCATATAGGGTTTTTTGGCTATTTGGCTTAAAACAGAAATTTTTCTAGTTGGGAAAGTAATGTCCCGATGGTTTGGATTAAAGGTTTTATATGAAGGCGTGTCTATGGATAGAGTAGTGGATATGGGTTTGGATGTAGTAGTAAATATAGTGGATACTGTCGGCTTTGAGAGCTGTTTCAGGTATTGTTCATATTTTTGTTTGATTTCTTGAGCTTGTTCACTGATGTAGAAAACTCCGGGACTATCGACAGGTTGTCGTATGAGTGAGCCCAAGACCGGGGTCCTTGGTCTATAGTTTGGGCTAAAGTAAGACTTGACAATGTCTTTAGTTACGTTCTTAGAGGATTCATAAGATCTCGACCGTTTAAGTTTTTCTGCAGAGGGTTTAGGAGCTATATTTCCTACCGAGGCTTTAGAGGCTATATTTCCTACCGAGGTTTTAGGAGCTATGTTGATTGTCATAGAATGATTATTTACTTTGTTTTTCGCCATGCGATGAGTATTAAACTGATAGCGGTGTTTATTATTGCTATGAATTCTTCGATTTAATTCTTCTCTTGTCAAATAGCGTCTAAATGGCATTTGTGGCAAACTGTTGATGTTTGATTTAATATCATTTTGTCTCAAAGGACTGTTTTTGTTTTGAAAGTTTTTTAGAATTGCATTGTTGATTCGCTTTTTGTTTACAGGTTTTGAAACCGTACTTTCTGTTTTTCTAACATTTTCGTTTTGATTATCGTCATTTAACTGTAATTTCTTTTCCATCATCGGCGGTGGTAATGGTGGCTTAAGGGGAAAAGGGGTTGGTCTTAATGGTTTTAATGTTATTAATTTTGTAGAGGAGCGAATTGTTGTTAAAGGTTCGTATTCTTTTATGGGGTTTATGGCGGTTTTTGCGGTTACCTTAATCATTGATGGAAATGCTGAGGTTAACGTTTCATAGGAGTCTGCGCTGGAGACGTTAATTGGATTTTCTTTGGTTATATCGAAAATTTGTTTTAAACGTATTGATTTTAATGTTGGCGAAACATGATCTTTTTCATTATTACTTACGGTGGAGTGTAAACTTTGAGCAGTGGACGGTACAGTTTTGTCTTGTTTTGTTAATTGAAGATTTCTAACCTTTGGTTTTGTATCAGTCACATTGTTTTTGAGACGTGCAGACTGTTTTGATTTTGAAAGTCGACTGTAGTTAAGCGCCTTTGCAGCTTTAACCTTGGAATCTATTGTTAAATCATTAGTCAGTTGTTTGATATTAGAATTGTCGATTTTACTTTTTAATGAATCAGGAGAATTTGACGCGGTAGCTTTGGTTTCTAGGGTTATATGTGCTGAATTGACTGTTGGTTTATGGGTATCCATTTTGGTGGCGTTTGAAATGGTAGTAGTTTTTCTTCGTTGCATGAGATATTGTTTTCGTCTATATAATGTTAATGCTAGAAGCTTTTTGTTCTGTGTTACTTTCATTAATTGTTCATTCTCGAACACATCTGTAAAATAAATGGAAGAAGTGTTTAAAATTTCTTCATCAATAAATACTTCAAAGAAATAGACTCTGCGATCAGATGATCTAACTAAATCCATTACCTTCTCATAACAAAGCGATTTATAATTGACATATTAGTTTAATTGAAATATTCAGTGAATCTATAGAGAATCAAAGCATATGTCAATAAATATATATTGCAGTAAAATATCTTATTAGAATCAATAATGTTTATGTTTTTATGTAAGTGAAGTGTAAAATGTGTTATATACAGTGAGCAATGTAGGAGATTACTTAAGTGGGAGGATACTGATATGAAGGGGGGTACTGTTGGTAATTTTGTGCTTGTTGACCGCCATGTTGGTTGTTGTATGTCGGGTCATATTGCGATGGAGGTGGCCGTTGTCCGGGAGGATAATCATAGTAATTCTGTGTTGCAGTATTGCCCGATGGTCCCTGACCTTGAGGCTGATTGTAAGGTTGCTGACTCTGATCGTAGTAATGTGGATCGTAGGCCGCTGCAGACTGCTGTGCACCACCTGTATGGTGAGGTGATGGTGGATCGTTATATGGCGGGTATGGCTCAGTAGGCAGTGGTGCAGCAGGCGGTGTGGCATAATAAGGATCCGTTGGATGCTGATAGTGTGGATCCTGGGTATGAGATGGTGCATTATAGGGAGGTGTAGGCTGATGTTGAGGGTAACTTGAAGTGTAAGACTGATGTTGGCGCTGTTGTTGACCTGGATGTTGGTAAGCTGGCTGAGAGAGCTGCTTACTCCGTCCTATCTGTTGTGCATGCATCTTATAGTTGGCATTATCTGATACAGGAACTGCGTATGAAGGCGGTGGCGGTGGTTGTGGCGCAGCATAGGGATCAAGAGTGCTGTAGGCATAAACATACGGATCACTTGTGGCATCTCTTGGGACCTGACCAGGTTGTTGATTGTAGTGTTGTGCAGCATGTGTTTGTTGTTGTTGTTGCTGGTAGGGATACTGGGTGGATGTTATCTGGTGATACATGTTTTGTTGAGTTTGATCACTGTTTATTTGTTGTTGTTGATGTCGCTGGTGATGTGAACTTTGTTGATGCTGTTGTTGTTGATAATGCTGTTGTTGTTGTTGTTGTTGATAATGTTGTGAAGAATTTGATGACTGTACATAATTATCCAAGTTTTGAGGCTGGTGTTGTTGATTCCAGTTCTGTTGTGACTGTGCACCTTGTGTGCCTGCTTGTTGATGATTGATGGGTTGATGAGAGTTTTGAGTTTGGTCTTGCTGTTGTTGATGTGGTTGCATTTGATGTTGTTGTAGTTGTATTTGTTGCTGCTGTTGTCTAGGTTGCTGTTGTTGTATTTGTCGCTGTATGTTTTGATGCAGTTGGGTTTTCTGCTGCTGTTGTTGGTTTTGAGAAATTTGTTGGTTATACTGTTGTTGCACATTATGTTGGTGTTGTTGAGTTTGTTGTTGTATGTTAGGAAAATTTTTTGCAGCAACTTGACTGAATTGCGTAATAGACTGTAATTTATTCGGATCTTTAGGTGCAAGACCATGTTGACCGTGTATATCTCTATTTGGGGTTACAGCTGATGGCAGTTGGGCTACCGCATCATAATACTGACGATACTGTGGGGGTTTGGGGTTATTAATAGACTGTGTTTTCTGTGAATCATGATTTATATTGCTCATTGTTTGTCCTGCAGTATGAGAAGTAGGAATAGCTGTAGATCGATTAGAAACTGGAGGAAAATCCTTTGATGGCGGTACGTAACCTGGAGCAGTTAAAACTTTATAGGTTATTACCTTCTTTTGAACAAGTTTTGTTTCAGTAGGACTCTGCTTAACATACTGCGTTTGATTTGCAACTGTTTTATTGGCTTTTATTTGGCTACTACTTTTAGATGTTATGTTAATTGGTTGCCCGGATGTTGCCAAAGATAATTGTTTGAAGGCATTAGCTGCAGAGGAGGCTTTATTTTTTCGGTCAACAGTTGAACCCCCTTGTTTACTGCTAAGAGTTTTGTTCAGTGTGGTTGGTCTTTGATGGCGTGTTCCAGTTTGTTTAGGTGTTTGTTTATTTGTTAGACCTATTTGAAGGGAAGCATGCGTCTTATCGACCGGGTGAACGCTACTCGATGTGGGTACAAAAGAGTCGGTTTCATTTGCTTTATAATATGATTCCGAGAGTTGGACACTCTCTCTTATTCCCTCAAGGCCTATAGCGTCTCTAGAAACATAATTAGTATCATGTATATCAGTAACAGAATCAGCTGATTGCTGTCTCTTATTTATGACACTTGATTCGTCCTTTTGTTGATTATATTCGTAGGTTCCATAATCCGCCCTACCTGGAGCTCCATCAGGACCAGCTGGGCCTATCTTTCCATCGTGTCCTGGTAAACCGGGTTGTCCTTAAAGAAATAGAGATAACTACAATGAATTGTACAATGAATCATCTTTGAAAAAAACATGAAAGTTTAAATAAAACATACAGGTAGATCTGATCTTTTATACGATATATTGACCATGAAAGTTTAAATAAAACATAAAGGTAGATCTGATCTTTTATACGATATATTGACCATGAAAGTTTAAATAAAACATAAAGGTAGATCTGATCTTTTATACGATATATTGACCATGAAAGTTTAAATAAAACATAAAGGTAGATCTGATCTTTTATACGATATATTGACCATAAAAGTTTAAATAAAACATAAAGGTAGATCTGATCTTTTATACGATATATTGACCACGAGTATAATAATCACAGGAGGCTATATAATGCATTTCTTTATTAGTAAATAAAACATGGTACTCTTACGTATCATCTTACACGTATCATCTGACACGTATCGTATTACACGTATCATCTTACACGTATCGTATTACACGTATCGTATTACACGTATCATTTTACACGTATCGTATTACACGTATCATCTTACACGTACCATCTGACACGTATCATCTTCCACGTATCATCTGACACGTATCGTATTACACGTATCATCTTACACGTATCGTATTACACGTATCATCTTACACGTATCATCTTACACGTATCGTATTACACGTATCATCTTACACGTATCATCTTACACGTATCGTCTTACAATAACTTATTTCTAACATTTCCATGATGCATGTTTAGTTTGTTCCTTTATTCACTTCCTTTGCAAAGATTTACTTCAATTTCTTTTCTATGTTTTTACCAATTGCTTTTGCAGATTTGTTCCTTTATTAATGTTTCTATCATTTGTTCATTTAATTGTTTCTTTTACTTTTGTTTCTTTCAGTTGCCCATAAATATTCCTTTTTTTTAACTGCCTTTACGGATATGTATCTACTATTTATGTTATATATATATATATATATATATATATATATATATATATATATATATATATATATATATATATATATATATATATATATATATATATATATATATATATATATATATATGTTTGCATAATTTTATTACAATGCATATTTCTTTGCAGAAATGTAAAACATAATCACCTATTGGTCCTTGGGGTCCGGGAGGCCCTGAGGGTCCTGTGGGTCCCGGAGGTCCTGGTTGTCCGTCCTTTCCTGGCAATCCATTAACCCCTGGAGGACCGGGTGGACCTGTGGTATATAATTTGTTACAATATGACTATATAACTACTGAGAAACAATACGCTTATTAATGGTCAGACACTTATTAATAGTCAGATGCATGTGTGAATTCCTTTTATGATGAGAGATTTGTTAAATTGTATTGATATACTTATTTATATTAATAACATTGATTGTCCTAAGACAATGTTTATCTTTAGGTTTCCTTCATTCACCTGCAATCATATTTCCTTGTACTGAGGTGGTAGCTCCTGCAATAAAAAGACGCTTTTATCATCATATCAAATATCAGTATTGTCTAGGAGTATCTGCATTTTTCAAGATAATAGTGTATTCTTATCATATTATATATTAGACTGGGAACAGGCGAAGTAATAAAAAACAAAAAAATATATATACATAAATAAATAACACCCCCCCCCCAAAAAACAAAAAACAAAACAAAACAAAAAAAACCGAAAAAAAAAAAACAAACAAACAAAAAAACAAAACAAAACAAAACAAAACAAAACAAAAAACAAAACAAAACAAAACAAATACAAGCCATGCAAAAATTCTCCAACAACAAAACGAAACAAAACAAGTGGGTTTTAGGCCCTAGAAATGGACAAAGAAAAAGAAAAAAAAGTTGTGAATTTAACAATATTTGAAAAAAATATACTTTAAAAATTAGGTGAATTTCAATTGATCAAGACATTATATGGATTGAATTTTTGGTTTTATCAAATTTGCCGTATTTTGAAAATAAAAAAGTACGGAAAACAGTAACTCAAACACGCCACAGAATACAATTCAAAATTGCATAATTGACCACTAAATTATTTAGATTTTTTCTAGACTGCAAACTAGATAAGAACGTTATGAGAAACTCATTCAGTACACGCCAAATTATTATATATACCATTATCAATTCAACTTGTCATAATGTACATGTACACCTTTTAATGTGAGTCAATAGTAAAATTATTTGAGACCAATATGACAGAGGAAGTACTGGCTAAAATTGAAAATTGACTTTTTCATCAAATTAGAGATGAATTCCAAAATCAAAGACCCGCACGCCCTCTATTATCCTCTTGGGAAGGGGAAGGTGATAATAAAATATAAAATGAGGGTATTCTCTGTATTTGTTTTGGAAAATTCACACAAAAAAAATGTGATTTTAGCCTAATTTTAATAAAGTATCATATCTAATACTATAAAAATGTACAATAGGCTACAACTATAAAACATAATTGGACATCAAAACATTTTATGTAATGAAGAGGGAATCAGTTAAACTTTTAAAATGTCATATTTACATTAGATAGCACCTTAATACAGATAAGACTAAGGTAGTGGTATTCCGTAAAGCACCGTCCATTTGATAATCTGGGAAGGGGGGGGCGCTTTGGTTTTTCAACCTGGCCAGATTATTTTTTTTCAACTCAACCTTTGGACAAGGGATTTTTTTCAGAAGAACCACAGCAATAAAAATTGTTTTTTCACCAATAAATTATTGTTGTATAATTATAAAAATTTGATGATATAAAACACTGTTATTTTTTACAAAATTCTGCTCAAACCGATCTCAGCTATATTGTACACTTTCAGTCCATCATATTGATGCCATATACTGAAATGAGGGTGAGACTAGAAGCAGGGGGGGGGGGTGAGGAAAGAGAGAAGGGGGTAGAGATGTGAAGGAAAGAGGGCTACCCTGGGTAAAAAAATCACAGGGAAATGATAAAAATTCTAAAAATTTGAGAAATGTCGGTTCCGTCTTAGTAGCGAAATCAATCATTAATTATATAAAGAAAATATTCTATGAAAATGTCAAAATTTGGAATTTTCAGACTGCCATAACTTTTGATAGAATAGAGATATCAGCAAAAGGAAAACGGTTTTGAATTTGTTTCACTGAACAATATTCAGATACATTAAGCACATAAAGGTATGAATACACTGCAAAATTCACCCAGGGTTGCTACTACAAGACACAACTTGTCACAAGAACATCACAAAGATATTCGATTAAGGTGCAGTTGCGATACCGACTCAGGACGGTCAATTGATATGACAGTAGTCAATCAATTAAAGTGGTTAACCGGTTTACGGGTCCTCCTCCCCACTTTCTACAAAGCAGTATAATCAAAGAACACACATTTAAAGATCTATAAATAATCTTCCATATTACAGAGAGCAAGAATCAACAACTTTCTCAAGTTAAAAGGTCATAAAAATATAAACATATATAGTAATGCTGAGTAAAACCAAGCTACCAAAAAAGTATAAATCGACATCAACACGAGTAAACTGAGCTCTACCGATCTGCAAGCGAGCTCAGACCCTTAATCTGTAAGTCCCAAGTAACAGTAAGAGGAAATGAGGTTCAGGACGATTTCTCCTTTGAACAAGGTTTTAACAAGGTCCGCCATATATGTCCCAGCCGCCTGTTAGTTGGTGTACAGGTTCAAGTAACAAATCTCTATACAAGAATGTAGAAGCAAGGGGTCAGTACAAGAATTACTGTCCTTCTGATGATCTCCGGGTCATATTAGTGTAGACCACAAAAAATATTCACTAATTTGGAACTTGACGACATAAAATCATTGGAACCTTAGACCCTCTTAAGTTTGTACACCAGGTCACCGTAGAAATTAGGATGGGAAATGCCATTCGATACAAAATAATATTTCCGAATTTTGATAAAATTTCTGAATAGGACCTAAAGCAATTTCCCAAAGCTTTTCTAAGTTTATGATACTTGTAACCCTCAGTTGAAAGTTCAAACGTTACTTGTAATTTTTTTAAAAGTCCAAAGCTTTAGTGCAGAAGCAGGCAAATCGATGCAACTGAATTTTATAGATACCTTTTGATTGGAGTATAGTATATGAACATCTGTAACTATCCAACTAAGGGAAATTTACCACTGGAAATCTAAAATCGTCATGTTTATCATAACTATTGGTATGAATTTTTTGTTAATTGTCTTAATGTATAGGTCAAAGAAAAGTTTCTGTATCACAAATATTGTCTTAACTGAAGTTCAGGTGGGTATATGTTAGCTATATATCTTTCAAACTCAGGGTTATCAACAACTAAGATGTCGTCAAAATACATTTACATGTAACTAGAAGTATCATCCAACATCTAAATAAGGTCGAATCATTTAGATTTTTAATAGAATATATTAAAACCAGCAAATAACAATATAGAAACAAATCTACTGTAAGATGTACACAGTTAGTACCCATAGAAATCCCAGCGACCTGCTGATAAATCTTGTCATTAAATTCAAGAAACAAATATGGTAGGTTTGTCCATGATTGAACTGATGAACAAAAGATCCTAATAACATAAACTGTTGCGTTATGTATAATTCTGGTGGGCTTCGCTCTCCAGTACAATTTGAGTTTTAACACATATTTTTCCCAAAGTACAATGTGTAAAGATGATGGATAAATCCAAACCATAAGTCCAAAAATCATGAATCCAAAGGACATACAAAATCAGCGAAAATGAAAACCAAATAGAAAACAACGAAAAATGTCTAAATGATTTCATATTACGGTAGTCTATTGGAGACAGATTATTTTACTAGTTAAAATCAGGGCAAGAAACTTTTTTTTAAAATTCCAAGCCCTCCCCCCCTTCCCCCGAGTATCAAATGGACGGTGCCTAATAGTGTTCGCCTTTCAATGCTATGTGGTTTTATAATAATACCAAAAAAAAAAAAATGAAGTTACAAACAATTGTTTAATCTATGTTTAATTATATAATGATACATTTACTAGAACACTAAATGTTTTGGTTCTCCAAGGCAGAAATGAATGTATAATATATTGAATGTATTTTGGCATGATTTTAAAACAAGGTCGAATATAATTTGTATATAAGAAATGAAGGAATGTTTTGTTTGAGTTTTGCTTTGTTTTGTTTGTTTGTCTGTCTGCTTATGTACACACACACACACACACACACACACACACACACACACACACACACACACATATATATGCTTTTTGTTTGATTTGTTTTGTTTTTGACGGGTGTTTTGGGAGGGGGTGGTTGTTCCTCGAAACTATTTAAAAACTCATTTGATATTTTACAATCGTTGCCGCTTCTTGGGCTTTGATATACATACCTGGTGCTCCTCGTATATACATACCTGGTGCTCCTCGTTCACCTTTCATTCCAGGATTTCCTGGTATTCCAGCTCGTCCCGGATATCCATCTTTACCATCTTTGCCAGGAGGACCAATATGTCCTTGTTCACCTTTCATTCCAGTTCGTCCAGGATATCCTGCTTTTCCATCCTTGCCATCTTTGCCAGGAGGACCAATAGGGCCAACAGGTCCAGGTGGGCCATCATATCCAGGATGTCCCATGTCTCCCTTATCACCTAGAATGATAAAAACATCACTACATAAACACGTTTTTCTCTTCGTGTCAAATGCCAATTTTTCTTTGGTATTCATTCAGTATATCTTTTCACGTACAAGAATCAGGAAATTAACATAACGTAAATGGTGCATACCAGGAGAGCCTTTAACACCAGGGTGGCCTTGTGGACCTACAGGTCCTGTAGCACCGTCATGTCCAGGTTGTCCTGGAAGTCCTTGTTTCCCAGGGGAGCCTGCTCTACCTGGAGGTCCAGGAGGCCCTGATAAAAGAATACACATATACATTGTTAATGATATTCAATGCACTTTATTTTATGTTGTAATCAATACTGTACTTTGTAAATTAGAAATTATATTTTAAATTTACCTTGAATGATTTGTCCAGTTATGTTTCGAGCTGTACCTGTAAAAAATATATTGATTATTACGAATACAATAGCAAATGGAGTTACATTATTATGGGAGTATTCCATAATGACGTACAACAGATGGCATTGACAGAGATAAATCAAAGATAACTCATCAATATTTGTAAAGTCCGAATTCATTTATTATACACACCAGGAAGTCCTCTTGGGCCCATTCTTCCTGGTTCCCCATGGAGACCTTCAGGTCCCTGGAATCCTTGTTCGCCCTTCTGTCCTTTGGGTCCAGGTAAACCGATTGCTCCCGTTAAGCCAGTCATACCTTGCCAGCCCTGTTCTCCCTTTGCTCCTGGAACACCAGCTTTTCCAGGCAATCCTGTGTCTCCTTTGTGTCCTGAAAGGCATTTTAATAATTCAAAAAATTGAAGTAAAAATAATGATAATGATGACGATGATGATGATATAAAGTTGCATGTCTCATGTAATAAGATTGTCTTGTGTCATACAATGAGACTGTTTTACTTTTGGTATTCACTGTCTAAGATAAAGTGCATGTAGAAATCAGAAAGGGATGTATGTAATAGACATAAATGAAACCGTATGTTATAGTTCGTTGCATTACAAGTAAAATATTATATGCACTATACAAAGACATTTGACTTTATTCAGGGAGATCATTTTGTGGGAAGCTAATCACAAACCGAGTTTTCAGCGCTTGTGTAGTAAACAGAAATATATACTTATAATTTACTAAGGGGTATCCCCATTATATACAGCTTTGATCTTAGACATGTTTTTTGGCTCTTGTTATAGGTCAATTCGGAAATTAGCCTCATTCCCACAGCTTCGACCTTGAGCAACAATAGCGGGACACAATTCGTCGAAATGCACATATGTTGTACTACATTGATACACTTATCTATGTTTAAATACTTATTATACATATGTTGAAGCTAAGTTAACTAATTATACACAGTTTATTACTCATGTGACTTGGTACATGAGTGTAATTTCATGCATGACAAAGTTTCGGGTGATCATCAAGTCACTGTATACTAAAACAATAGTTGACATTTATGAAACTTTCATATTTGTTTTAACAGAAACCCTTTATTATCAAATTTTTTCAAACTACGACGTCCCTCCCATCAAGAATCTTCACGCTTGACATGTCATAGTACAAAAACTCATAGTTTCAGCGGATGAACCACACCTATGTAAATACACAAATTGTTATAACTGTGTTAAATGACCTTGCGGATGCACCTAATTACCTTGGAAGCCTGGCATTCCTGGATCACCTTTTTTTCCTGGAGCACCTGGTTTTCCTGGAGCACCTGGTTTTCCCGGAGCACCCTGGAATCCTGGAACACCGGGGTTACCTTCTAGACCCGGGGAACCAGGCATTCCTTTTATTCCTATTAATTTGAAGTATTGTTGTAAAATAAACAACTTTATTCAGAAATAATACAGTAATGTGATGGATATTCCTCATGTACTCATGGTTTCTTAACACCTCAATAGACCACTATAATATTATACATTATATATATATTGTTTTTCCATTTAAATTGACAATATATATTATGTAAATGACATGCTGGTGTATACATAAATAACTAGTATATACGCATAAGTATAATGAATATATATATATGTATATCAAATTTGACTAATAGAATGCATGCCTATACTACCTGGCATCCCTTTAAACCCTCTCCAACCTTGTGAAAATAAAACGCACCAATTTGTGTATAATTATCACATCATGACGAAAGTTCAAAGAGGACAAGGGAACAAGGACTGAGAACATATTAGGCAATTCAGTATTCGATTGAGCTATTTGCAAAAATTAGTTAATAAAAGATGGAACATTGATTAAACCTCAGTTATACGTATCCTTACCTCGCCATCCTCTGTATCCTCTGGGTCCGTCTTTACCAGGGGATCCTAGACGAAGTAATACATGAATGAAGTACTAAACATAAACAGATAGATACTGACTTATATATAGGTATACACAGGTGTCGTGAGCAACGCGGATGAGGAGGAGAAGCACTGTATAATGATATCTACAATCTTACCCGGCTCGCTTTTAGCACCTAAAAAGTACATAGCATAATCAGATGATAGAAACCATTATCAAATCGTCTTACCACATTTAAATCTGATCATTTCTATACAACACCTATTGTTTAAACATAAAAATACAAAATTTCTGTAATCAATAAGAAATATAAGTACAAATATGAATCAACAATTCATCACAAAAGATGTCGTATTAGATTTCATGTACAATTTATTATCGCCCGCTCGTTGATAACATTGGCCCTGATCATTAATAAAAGTTATAAGAACACGCTTATAAATGTATACTTATATGAAGAATATAATGTATACTTATATGAAGAATATAATGTATACTTATATGAAGAATATAGATTGACACAGTCAAACTGAGACGAACCTGGAGGGTCTCATGTTATCCTATAATGGCATGACCTGCAAAATTGTCTCTTGGAAATATTAGTCAATGTATCAAATACTCTGTGAATGTTAAATGAAAACAGTAAGCATAACATGCAAGTGCGAATATCTGCGTCTAGTTCATACAAACACGTAATTACACAAATATTGCAACAACGTATTTAAAAATATAAACTATATGAAATACATGTCTATAAAACTTCGTATTACCTGTCGTATTTGTCAAATCCAAATTTATTTGCTGAGAAGAAGTCTTGAAGAGCTGGCGATTTCGAGACAAATGTAACGCATAAACAGGTGCAGCAGCCATATGTAATATAATGGCTTCGCGGATAAAACGATTGTTGATCAAAGTCTACGTTGTAAAATATATACCAAACGAAAACTATTTTAGATATGTTATAATGTATTTATATATCATATACATGATATATCAATGATATGAACATAGGAATCTGATATTATTGAGCAAATGAATATAACAAATGAAGTCTATTGTTATTGATAATCTCTGTTCATTGGTCTTTGTTCTTCACTCATTCGAGTGTTTCTGTAATGGCTATGTATTCTATACGTTTCCACGTAATTAAAGCAGTGTTTTTTTTAACATCAGCTATGGTGATCCGCCGCCATTTTTCTCGCGATCAACCTGTCTTTGAAGTATCACTCTTTGTCCTCTTGATAAATCGTAGCTTTGTTTTTCTTGTGCCCCTCCTGTGAATTATTCAACTTTTAATATGTATGTATGAGTAAACTATATAATTAAAGTTGTTACATGAAATTTAAATTGTAATTTGCATAGCTATTATGATGTAATGCTTTTTATGCGTTATCAATAAAATCTTTATTCAAATTCTCCGTACAAGACAATAAATCATTATTCATATGACCAAACCAACATTTCCTCTACTATATATGTCTGTGAGAATGAGTTATGAAATACACACAAATGGAAATTGAAAGAATTCATTTCAGTGAAATACAATATGCAATTGTGTGACAAAGATCTTTTAGAGTTTTATTTGTCATTAATATCATTATTATTATTTTATCACTATTATCTAAATCTTTATTTTAAACCAGGAAATAGTGGTTTGGTCCTCTTTTATGATATTACCTTTATTGTGGACGAAAATTCTGCCAAAGTGCTCGCGATTGCCAAATATGGTAAACCGATTAAAACATTTCGCGAGTACAAAGAGTTTTTGATTATTTTCACTGAAATGAATCATTCTCAGCAAACACGTTTGGATTTGAAAGCAAATGATGTGTACATTATGCTTCATAGACATGCAAGCTATCATGAGGGATTTCATGAAACTAGTATACATAAATGCGTTATATATTGTAAATAATGGATAACACAGATACCTATATTTCCCGGTCTCCCTGGCCTTCCTAATACAATATAAAACATCACAGTATTTATACATCTATCAAAGGGCATTTATTTAAGGTATTTTAACAAATAGGAAAATTGTATTTCAAAATAGAAGAAGAATAATTGTATTACCTGTTAGTCCACGCATGCCTCGTAAACCTTGAAATCAAATGTGAAATACATTTTAAGTAAATTGAAAATTTCACATGTGCGTGGAACACGGTGTACTTATTGCTTACATATAAAGCAATATAGTGAAATACGATTGAATTCTCAAAATCAACAATTCGTTTTAAATGAAAATATTTCGAAACAGCTCACCTCTGGGACCCGGTGACCCTGGTGGACCAGCTGGACCTGTTTCTCCTTGTGGCCCAGGGGGGCCAATCTCCCCTTTGACACCTAAAACAAATTCTTGATTATAGCTTGACACTTTTACTTTTCAGAAGGTTAGTTACTGTCTTATGCATTATATAAGGTATCAAAAACGTTTTATAAAATACCTCATGTCAACAACTGTTATCTTTGTTGCTTTGAAATGAAAAATAAATTCATGTTTTTGGCCTACGCGTAAGTCAATAAATGTATTGTATGTAAAACATTTAATCTTATTTTTCATCCCTATAACTAAATTCAGATAATTTGTACCGATACCTACGCAGTGATGTACCCATTTAGATAGATAACGGATTTATTGCAGTAGAAGGAACAGCGGCCTCCGAGTATTGCATTTGTTTATTGCAGTAGAAGGAACAGCGGCCTCCGAGTATTGCATTTGTTTATTGCAGTAGAAGGAACAGCGGCCTCCGAGTATTGCATTTGTTTATTGCAGTAGAAGGAACAGCGGCCTCCGAGTATTGCATTTGTTTATTGCAGTAGAAGGAACAGCGGCCTCCGAGTATTGCATTTGTTTATTGCAGTAGAAGGAACAGCGGCCTCTGAGTATTGCATTTTTTTTATTGCAGTAGAAGGAACAGCGGCCTCCGAGTATTGCATTTGTTTATTGCAGTAGAAGGAACAGCGGCCTCCGAGTATTGCATTTGTTTATTGCAGTAGAAGGAACAGCGGCCTCCGAGTATTGCATTTGTTTATTGCAGTAGAAGGAACAGCAGCCTCCGAGTATTGCATTTGTTTATTGTTGATTTGTTTACCGTACATTATCCTAATTAACATTAGATTAATACGCACTAGAATAATAATGGAAAGAAGACATACCTTGAATACCGGGTTTTCCTGGTCGACCTACAACAAAATAGTGATATAAAAATCAAGAAATTTCTGCAATAAGTCAAGAGTCCTTGAATCACTTTTTTTGTGGTTCGTCAATTGTTTCTGGTTCATCACAAGTAAAAGTCAAAAGCTGCCAAGGACATGGGATATAATGATAGAAACATCAGATTAGAAAGACTGTTGCTTTCAGAAAATAATTTTGATCTCAAGGGGAATGAACGATATAATGCCATACTATCTATTATAGGAACTACGATATTAAGACGATTAAAACACTGTGAAAGAAGTTTTGAAAATTATATGACTGAATAAATATGGAATAATAAAGAGAATTTTACATACCAAACAAGCCTCGCATTCCTGGACGACCTTCAACAAATGTTTACAGTTACATTTAATACAGTAAGTTATATTTAAAACATATTGCATTAGGAAACATGCGAAGAAGTACAGAAATGAAAACTAAATAGACTGGTTTTCTGTTTTATTCGTCATAGTATTCACGTTATCGTTGTATAAGGACACATTTATCATTAGTAACTTTATATTAGCTATTGAAATCACGCATTCCTCTTAAAGCGTGTGTGTTTATAAAGCTATGATAATATTGAATGATAGAAAGTTTATGTTCCAAGCTGCCACAAAATTTGTAGAAATCGGTACTTATAAAAAATCGTATAATTTCTTGAGTGAAATATTTGCAGCTATTTGGAAAAAAAAAGTAAAGTCGAAAATTTTTATGTAGGTTTATTTTGAGTTAAATTAGTATTTTCATGTAAATCAGAATTACCTGGTTTACCCTGAGGTCCCATTGGTCCGGTATCGCCCACTGGACCTACAGAGAGAATTATAACACTCAGTGTCGTAAGACACCTTACTTGTATAGTACTCTACCACACTCCTCGTTTTTGTTTTCTGATGGTAAAGAAGACATCAGTTCCTATTTTAGTAGATGATAAACAAATAATGCAGTTAGTAATACACAGGTAAATGTACTTCTTGGTACTAACTTTAGATTACAATTGCGTTGTGCAAAAGGTGTAGGGTTATTGCTTGTCAAACTTTGTTCATACACGTACTTGCATAACACTTCATGTTATTGCCAATATATTAAGTTCAACATTGATATTTGCTTCTTCATAATATGTACACATATTGACCATGCACGTCATACAGGAAGGTTTTGATCAGTACATCACAACAAGGACCAAGTTCTGATAATCATCATGCAAATGTTTATGTGTTCATACAACTTTATCAAAGTCAAAAATGAATGTGTCAAAAATATTTATTTTCCCAATAAAAATGTTTAAAATACAATGTAAATGGTTAATAAGAAGTCTGTACTGATTACATAGTTTATATTATTTTATATGATACTATTATTACCAATGGACTATACAGGTACATGTATAATGAGGTTAAGACTAATTAAGCATTTTACCTGGTTGTCCGTCAGCGCCGGGATTTCCAGCTGTTCCATCTTTTCCTGGAGTTCCTGATTGGGTTCAGAAATGTTAATTGATCTAGATGTTCCAATGATACATATATAATGATATTCATGGATATATGACAATGCGATATCATATACTTTATACAGCAGATGACTCATCAGCGTTGCACGACACCTATGTATTTATCCATATGAAATAGATTTTATTCAGAATAAATAAGAGAATAATGAGGAAACGTACCTGGTCGACCTGAAACGACAAAAAGTATCATTGTTTTAAAGTGAATTTTTGGGGTGGACTTTTTAAAAAACTTTTTTAAAGCTCACTTTGAACACATGTATTATTATTTAAACTGAAGAGTTGAATGTCCTTTTTCCTTAATCATACTTATATACATGTACACCATGTGACTTTTCACAAATCAAAACTTAATTAGCAATGAAAAACTTACTCTGAATACCTGCAAAATATTTTGACTTTTTACCAATCATAAAACAGATTATTTATACTTTAGTTAATGAATACTTACAGTGTGATTTACATGATATATATATAATTTCGTTGTTGAGGAGGAATGAATCATGTTTCATTAGAAACAGTTAGAAAATTAAGATTGAGATGTTTCTGTGTTTTTGACTGTAATTGTTACACTTTTGACTTTTTGTCCAAAAATGCAATTCTATTATATTCTATAGCATAGTTATTGTAAATAGGAGTAGCAATAAATTACCTGTAAGACCACGCATTCCAGGTCGTCCTGTAACACACAGTAATAATCGTGTTAACTACTTTCTGGCGATGTACATTTATATGTTTTCTCAGACATTTAATCAGCTAACGATCCATTATTCACTCACGGGCATACACACAGTTACACACAAACGCAACGACACACCCATCCACACACAAAGATCGTTAACATTTACTCATTAAGGAAGGATGATGCTCACACAAAAATAAATATAATACCCTACTATACATAGATACATAGAGATGAATTCCGAGAGAAGCTCGTTTAATATAAGTTATGACAGGATAGCAAAGGGAGACAACTCTGAACCCAGAAGTAAATTTCAGTGCTAAGATGAGTTAACGTCGTCTGTTTCATACGCCGAACCATGCAAGTTATACACCAGGCAGAGATCAAATTAACACCGCAGACATTAATTGAATGTTGACCAGGTTCAAAAATTGGACACAGGTGTAAATACACTGAAGTCACTCACCATCAAGATAGGAGTGTGACATCACTTAAATGATTCAACATCAGCATAGGAGTGTAAAATTACTTTAACGACTCAACCTCAGGACTGGAGTGTGACATCACTTAAACGATTCAACATCAGCATAGGGGTGTAACATTTTAAAAACCAATCAACCTCAGGACAGGGAATTAACATCACTCAAGAACCCTTTTCCGAGTTCCAGAAACAGTAATTAAAACTACTATACATCGTCAAGTGGTGACATTAAATATGTGTATTTAGAATTATGGTAAGGGCCTTCCAAAATGGATTACTTGTGTGCAGAAATAAATTCATTGTATTGATATAATAGAAATGAACATCTTAAATAATACAGAAAGGAATAAATACCAACTTTATCAAATATTTAGAATATCAAGAGAAATTTCCGATATTTACCAAACCAAACAAACATTTACTAAACCATGAGATCGGGATGAAAAAATAATCAAATAATGAAATGTAGGAAGCGCAGTCAAATGAAAGAGATTAATTTAATAAAAAAACGAATCACTGATCAGTGGTTTTTATCTGGAACGATCATATACTTTATACTAAGAATTCTATCTGAAATATAACCGTATACCATATTCTTAAGTCTTGTTACATTTCAGAGATAAGTTAGTACCTGTATTTCCTGCGGGACCCGCTGGTCCTGGTGGCCCGACTGGTCCGACTGGTCCGACAGGTCCTGCAAACGATACATTACATTTTGATTTTAATGCAGCGAATAATAAAAACAAATTCGTCATACTCTTTATTCAAGAGTATAAATTTATCATCATCATCATCATCATCATCATCATCATTATCATCGCATCGTCATCATTATCATCATCATCATATCATCATCTTCATCATCATCATCATCATCATCATCATCATCATCATGCTGGTTTTATTATACTCTTTTAAATCTTAAAGCACTAAACCTCGATACATACAGATGTACATACTTTACAAAAAATGTAAAGTGTAAACTGATAATCTGTAACAAAAACTTATGTAAAACAGAGACATGGCTGACTCCTTGCCACTGTGTTATCGCAACAAAATATGACCTGTAATAAAAGAGAAAACAGAAGAAGCCTCTCCCTGACATCTGGGGCCAGTTGTTCGCAACTTTAGCCACTGGTTAAGCTAGCCACTGGTTAAGCTAGCCATTGGTTAAGCTAACCACTAGTAAATTTTTCTACAGACTGTATCTTCGAAATGAGAAGATTTTAATTCATAGACTGTGAACTGATTTGTAGCATATGAAACAAGCTTTGTAAAGATATGTAGATTTTTATGCAGAAATCTTACAAATTAAAGTAATTGCCTCTCAAATTTTAACCATTGGTTTTCTTTATGACAGGGAGGTATAGACGTCCATTGGTTAACTGCTACACCAGCTTTGAATGACTGAGATATGTGTACTCCACAAAGAACATTGCATGAGTTTTATAGATACTGGAAGTGATCAGTAAAACTTTATTATTTACAAAACTGTATTAAAGTTCACTTACCTACAGGTCCAGCAGGACCTAGTTTCCCAGCTGGTCCAGTTTTACCTGAGTAAATTTCAAATTTGAATAATGCAGTATCACAATAAACCATTTCTAAAGTATGACTCTAGCAATATGAATTTGAGATTGTTATGTATTAGACTGAATGAATGGAACAGTATTTTAATATAGACAAGGAACACTGATTGTTAATTTTGTTTGCTCCTATTTACCTTGGTACACGTTATTTTCATATTTGAAAATGAAGTTCTTACTCACCAGATTCACCTGGCCTTCCTACAAACAAACAGTTGGTAAGTTGTATACACATCATATAAGATTTTACTGTTTTGTGCCAGGAACAACGCGTTGAAATGTAGCTTTTGTGTAGTAATTTGTGTATGTTGAAAAATGGTTATGTTAGATTAATACATCATCACATATAAATTAAGATAATATCATATGTTTTACCTGTTAGTCCACGCATACCCGGTCGTCCTGGGGGCCCTTTAAAGTATCAAAGAAATCATTTGTAAACATTATTCATGCCAACATTCCTTTGTGAAATTCATTTATAATTAATAAAGTTTCTTATACCTCTGTGTTAAAACATATAAGAAAGGAGAGAAGACATCTGGTTAAGATGTATGAAGAAGTTGCCACGGAGATACAGAGAATAAACACACATAAACACACACACGCGCGCGCGCACAGAAAAAACATCATAAAATATTCGATTGTAACTGAGTTGTGGTGCCGAAATCGGAGAGTCAATTTATCATCACTAGATTAGTGTGGCTAACCGGTTTACGGCCCACCCTCCCACTCACCACAAGAGCAATGCAAAAAAATAAGCCCACGCATTTAAAGATTTTAAATAACCCTCCACACAGAGAACAAAAAAAAAAAAAAAAAAAAAAACAGAGAGAAAATAGAATACATCTGACCAAGCTGTATAAAGCAAATCACCAAGGACTTGCACAAAAAAATATGATAATAGTAGAATATACATGGAAAAACGACATTACAAAAATATTCGATTGTGCTGCTATTACGATACCGAATTAGGACGGTCAATTGAAGTAACAAACGTCACTCAATTGGACCATCAGATTCCTCGAGATGAAATTATTAAGATATCGACAAGAATGCAATTATGGAAAAACTAATATCGAAATTATTAATTCACATTAATAGTGAAGAAAACTATATTTCATTGAGTTAGATATGCATACACTGATAATGTTCATGTGAAATAAAACGAAACGCAGACGTATATAAAAGGAGACAAATGTAACAGAGAGTACATTCACACATTATGTTTCAAGCTATCATACTTTTCAGAGGAGATAAAAGTGATGAAATGCGTTCCCGCCCACTTTTAGTTCGGATTAATATGTACAAAGATTCGTAGATTTACGAGTTTACGAGTAACTTACAAAAATGTTACGAACTCGTAAATCATATGTACAAAACAACTCGTAGACATTTCGCAAAGTTACGAACTCTTAACGTTACGAGTACTCTTACGCATGCACTGTACATATATTTCATAGTAACGAATGGCGTTTCAGATATTTCAGGAGCCCATTTCATCAACATGTGTAAATGTTTGGCTTACTAATTCGTAGGCCAATACCGGGCAATGGTGTAAGTCTACCTACGTACATTAACCGGTGTAAGTGTGTACGTACGTAAGGACCCGACTAGCGAGTTGACTAACTTTACGCAACACAAATGCATATATAAAGTATATAGAAATGGATCATATTATAGTCAAAAATGTACTTCTTACAGATGTATAACTACATCCGCAAACGATGTGCTTGTAAATATGAAGGCCTAGTGACGTCATGGAATCGTAAGCAATACTTCAAAATACGTCATCAAAAGAAAGTGATAAAACTATTGAGATAAGCACATATGCCACCACATACATGTACATCTATAAAGTCAAGCGGATCACGGATTAAGACGAAACAGAAAAAAAAAGAGAATCCTCCCCCTCCTTTCTGTCAATCTAGTATAATAATATACATGTGAGACACCTTCCTCAAGGCCACTCCCCCTCCTTGCTGAAAAAATATAAAAATAAAGTAAAAAAGAATAATAAATATCAAATGATAGGTACTGTTCGTTTGTGTACTATCAGTTAGTAACATCGACTGGAGTTAGCAACCTTATGACGCCAAAATAACGTACCGTTGTTCTTTAAGTCATTTTCTGCGGGAATATGTTTTACTTCCTCCCTAAATATTAGGACCGCAGTTAATGGCGGTATTTCCCGTTAGATCTACATATTACACGTGTTACGTGTATATATAATCTAGAACTACGATTTTTCTTTGAAAATATTCTTATAATAAATCTCTTTAATAAAGTTTTAAAAATTTCTTCCGAGGACGTCGAAATTCTTATTCATAACATCAAAAATAAACCGAATGATTAATAACAATTTTCTAACACATTGACAGCAGAGAGGAAGCAAAAAGAGTGGTTTGTCATTACGGAAAAGTACGTATTAGTAAACCACTACTGTACTCGTTCGCCATTATTTTAGATAAGAATGACTTTCGAGTGCTAGATTTACGAGTAGAATCACTCGTAAGTTACGTTTACGCATTTTTGTTCGTATGACGTTACAAATTTACGCTACGAGTGACTTACGAGTACTGGCAAGGTTTACGAAGTTTTGTACATATGGTTCCTAAACTTAAGCTCATACCAGATCGGCAAAGCATGATTGACTCATATCGAAGTCACTCGATATTTTTTATATCAAAGTTTTATTACGTAATACTATACATGATATATTTGTATCACCTTTAAACTTAAGTAATGTCTTGTTCCTTGTTCTCTATTCAAAGACTTTTTCTTAAAGTTTTGATATGTGCTCTTTGATTGTTATGCTTTTGCATTGAGTGGGATGGTGGTACCGTATATTATCTAACCACACCAACTAAGTGATAATTGTCACTTCAATGACGTCTTAAGTTGGTACTGGGATTGCATTACAATATATTATTTTTGTTATGTCTTTTTATGGGATTTTCCGTGTTTGATCAGCATCTCCGTGGCCAGGTTTGGTAATACAGCTGAGTCAGATGTCTTTTATATTTTGTTTCGCTAAGCGAGTCATCCTTGTATTATATGTGCATAGTAATACTGTAGGAACTAATTTAGTCTCGAAAACAAAACGCAAAGGTGAAATTCTTTTTCAACATTCAAGGAATCTTAGATTTAAACATGTTCTGCGTAAATATACTGTGGTGTCAAATGTAGATTGACGATTTATATGTCATTTCACAAAGAATATACAAATTTAAAACAAGATTCGTTTTCTTTTATCTCAGGATTGACTTAGTATACGTGTATAAACAATATATATCAACCAACCTGCTTTACCATCAGCACCTGTAAGGAATAATCAAAATCTTTTCTCAATTTCATTTTTGATATAAATAATACATATACTGAGATACATTCTGTATTTATAATTTAATGTTTAATCATTGTAGTAAATGAAAAGTCTATTCTGTCTTTTCGTTTCATAGAATTACGCCGTCATAAATTTCCTATGGAAACGTCATCTTTGAACCATCATAACTTTGAGTCTTCATACAGTTTGATGGATTGTTTTACGTCAAATAACATTCCAAATGGAAATTAAGTCTTTATTGAAAGACTCATTTATAATATAAAACGAAAAAAAAAAAAAAGAAAAAAAAAAAACAATACCGTAGAAAGTTTAAAACTATCAATTGATTGTGAGTCTAAATTAGTAATGCTACATCAAGATAAAATATACTTAGGTATGTAGTTTTAATTTAAGTTTTCCGTGAATCTTAGATTATATGACACATTGTTTCAATCGACTTTGAAATGAAAAAGGTCTGCTTCTTTAAACATGAATACTTCACCTGCACCGGGTGGTCCAGTTAGTCCTGTCTGACCTGGCTTTCCTGTAATGTAATTAAAAGATTAAAAGTACAATAAGTACCAAAAACCTCCAAACACACACACACACACACACACACACACACACACACACACACACACACACACACACACACACACACACACACACACAATAAACAAATACACCCCCCAACCCAAACAAACACAAACAATAACAAAAGACAAACAAACTTGTTCAATTTGTAATTAATTATGATTGAATTATTACTTTTCAATTATACCCTATTACTAGCTCTTGATGCAAGTTTAGATAAAATATATGGTAAAAAAGGCTGGAGGGACACGCATCCGTTTGATGTTAAATGTAAGATAGAAGACATCTGACCAAGCTGTATGACACAAATCACCAAGGACCAAGCTGTATGACACAAATCACCAAGGACCAAGAACATGCACATACAACATGATAATAGTCAGAGAGAAGACATCTGACCAAGCTGTATGACACAAATCACCAAGGACCAAGGACATGCGCATAAAACATGATTATATTCAAATAATCACAGAAAAGGACATTATAAAAATATTCTATTATATTGCAGTTACGATACTGACTTAGGACGGTCAATTAAAATAACAAACGTCATTTAATTGATGTGGTTAAACGGTTTCAGGGCGTCCATATTCCCACTCGCTGCACAAACAGCACATTCAAAAGAAACACATTTAAAATTATAAATAATCCTACATATAGAAAACAAGGATCAATGGGGGGGTTTTTTTTCTCAAGACGAGAGGTCATAAAGATTTTAACACGAAACATTTTATCGAATAATATGACATTGACAGAGCTCAACCGTGCTCTGCATATATGTAAGCGAGTTCAGATCCCTGATCTGTAGGAGTCCCGACTGACAGTCGGAGGGGACGAGACTCGGGACTGTTTCCTCTGGACATGTTTGGACAAGGCCCGTTATAGTCGCCACTGTCCTGTAAGCATGCAATCCTTACATCAAAGACTGTAGAGCTGTAGAGGAGCCCAATACAAGACCTATGGTCTTTGCGATGATCGGATCGCAGGTTCATTCTGTCGATGTGGAAGGTGTTTAATTATTTTAGAACCCGACGATACGAAATTAGCGGAACTTTTGACCATCCTTGTACATTAGAACATCGTAGATATTGGGATTAGAAATTCCACTGAGTACATATTGATGAAAAGTCACATTTCCGATGACAAATCTAAATGATATCTGTAAAAGTTACCGAAAGTTTTGAAAAGGTCATAATATCTTTAACCTTGAGGCAGATGCTTCGTGATTTGAAAAATTTTTCTATGAAAATCCAAAGGTTAATGCAGGCTCATATAAACCGAACTAATCGAACTAATTGACCAATATTAATATCATATGATGGGAGTCTAGGGATATCACCATCTAAATAGGGGAAATTTACATGTACAATAGGAAATCCAAAGTCGTCATGTCTATCAAAAATGAATTGCATAAATATTGTATATTGTTGTTAATAACTTTGTTATATTAGTCAAAGAAGATGTTTTGTCAGAAGTATCGGCTTTACTACATTGAAGTTCAAGTGGATAAATGTCAGCTATATATTTTTCAAAATTACGGTAAAATATCATCAACATATCTAGAGATATCAATGTACTTATCAATAAAGTCGAAACGCTAAGAGGTTTGAATAGCATGCATGAAGTGCCTTTCATAACAATATAAAAATAAATCTACAATATCGGAACGCAGATAGTGCCCATAGGAATCCCGGGTTTTTGAAGTCGAGACCAACACTGAGCAATCTTCAGCTATTATTAAAAAAACTGGAGACTAATTCAAGTAATATCGTGTCATACGGCTGAGTCAGATGCCTCTATATTTCGATCACGACAAAGTCAAAGAAGAATATTATAACAATAACTGAATGGTATATATCATAAATTAAACACTCTCTAAACTTTGCATAACTATATCAAAAATTATCTATGCTGCCTCGATCTATGTAAACCTGATCCATGTCGTACAAAAATTACAATAATTTCAGCATTTTTGTATGAAAACATCCATGAAAATAAAAGAAATACATTTATGAAGATATATATGATGGAGATATGTCGATAATAGAAGTATTACTAAGGAAGAAAAAAGAGGAGTTACTGGCTCAGTTTTGTGGCAGAAGTCACCATCGAGCTATACAATACATGAATATAAATAATATACTAGAACATATAACACATTACAAAAATATTTGATTGTAGTGCAATTACGATACCGACTTAGGACGGTCATTTAATTTGACAAAAGCCAAACAAATGGTGTGGTTAACCGGTTTACGGGCCCATCTTCCCTTTCACCGTAACAGCAGAACAATCAAGGGACGTACATTTAAAAATTTATAAATAATCCTCCATGTAAAGAACAAGGGTCAACAGGCATCGCATATTGAGAGGTCATAAAAATATAAAAATGTAAGGTATTGTAAAACACATAATGGTATAAAATATATGCGACATCAACATGATAAACCGTGCTCTGCCAGTCTGAAAGCGAGCTAAGACCCTAGATCTGTAGGAGTCCCGACTAACAGTCAGAGGGGACGGGGTTCAGGACCATGTCTCCTCTGAAAGAGGTTTGGACAAGGCCCGTCATATAGTCCCCACCGCCCTGTTAGTCAGCGTGCAACGTTCAAATAAAAGTCTGCATAAGGCTGTAGAGGGGCCAAATACAAGACCTATAGTCTTTTTGATGATCTCAATATCATATTGTCTATTTAGAAGACCTTTGACTATTTTATTACATGATAAAATAACGTTATCGGAGCCTTTTACTTTCCTTAGTTTATATAAGAGATCACCGTAAAAATTAGGATGGGAAATTCCATTGGATACATACTGTTGAAAAGAAATATTTCCAAATTTAGATAGAAGTTCTGAATAAGATCTGAAGAATTTGCCGAATGTTTTTCTTAGCTTGTGATATCTGTAACCCTGAGTTTAAAGTTTAGTAGTAATTTGTAAATTTCGTTTATGAAAGTCCAAAACATCGGTGCAGCCTCTGACAAATCGAACTAATTGATATATATAAATACCATATGATGGGAGTCGAGGGACATCGCCATCCAAGTAAGGGAAATTTACAATAGGAAATCCAAAATCCTCACGTTTATCATAAATATTAATATATATTGGGTGGTTGATAATTTTGATGTTTAAATCTAAGAAAGGTGTAGATTTATCTCAAGTATTAGCTTTATTCAATGTGAGCTCTGGTGGATATATTTCTGATATAAATTGTTCGAATTCAAGGTTGTCGATAACCAAAATGTCATCCAGATATCTGCAAGTATTATTAAATTTGTCAATGAGGTCAAAACGTTTTGATTTTTGAATAGAAACCATAAAATCCCTCTCATAACAATAAAGAAATAAATCTGCTATCAGAGGCGCGCAGTTAGTACCCATAGGAATCCCAACTATTTGTTGATATATCTTGCCATCACATTGCACAAAAATATTATTCATGAGAAAATCTAGCGCTTTACATAATTCCTTGCAAGTCCTGTATTTATATGAAGTATATTGTTTGTTGGAAAAGAATCCGGAGTTATTGGAAGTACATATGTACGTTTTAGATTCTTTGTGAAAACACCATTGTATAAGAGACAGCAACTTGCTTTTAATCAAATCATGAGGCAGAGATGTATAAAGTGTAGAAAAATAAAATGTAGAAATTTGAGTCGCTTTGAAATTTAGCGAAAGAAGTTTGTCTATAACTTCATGAGAAGTTTTAATCGACCAAATGTAAGTGATGTTACTATTATGAAATGCGACATCACAATATTTGATAATATGATCTTTTATAGCAGTTAGATCAGACGTAATATCCTTCGATAGTACCGTAGTAGAGCAGTGGCTAGAATTAGATATGAAACGTGATTTATATGGACTTTTTATGTAGTTTTAGGAGCCAATATATGGTTGGTAGATCAGATTTATCAGTTTTAATTTTGAATTCGGACATGGTCATGAGGTGATCGTGCAAGGTACTGTCTTTTGAGGTAGGGCTTTTCACATATGTATGAGTGGAGTTTAATTCGTTTTTAAGTACTTCAGTATAATATAGTTTTCAAACAACCATTATGTTATTACCTGCTTTATCAGCAGGAACAAATACATATTTAGCATGTAAGTCAGCTATCTTCTTTTTAATAGAATTTGCCGTCAACGTATTAGGCTGTTGAAATAAATGCGGATTTTCCGTAAAGTTCTTAATACGGATATCGACAATTCTTAAAATCTCGTATTTCCAATCATTAAGAGGATAAACGTTTACCTGTTCTTTTTTACACCAACGTTTACAATATGTAGGTAAAGCATATTCTATAACGTCACGGCATTTATTGAAATCTATCCTGGACGGTAACCTATATTTAGGTCCTTTACCAAAAAGGGTGCGCAATTTCTTGTCCGAAATACAGTTGAGGTCACCAGTAATAACATGACCTGCCGGTTTATAAACATATTCAGAATTTTCACAAGAACACGGCGAAGGAATAGAATATGAAACATCAGGGTTAGATGTAACTTTATTATAATTTAGAGTAAGATTTCTTATAGGCTTTTTGTAATGGTAACAAATAAGTGGAGGTTCTAAATTCTCAAAATATTGGGGGATTTTAGATGCGACCCTATGATCACAGAAAATATTAGAAATGTTAAGTAGATCGAAGCTTTTATTAATAAATTTAATTTTGAGAAATTGCTGCTTGGGTGGAAGAGATGGAATACGAGGAAAGAGTTTATTATATGAAAATAAAATAATCAAATTGAGTTTATATCAATCAGAATTGCGTAAACTTCGAAGATCAGCTTCTTCCAGGACAGGTTTCAATTATTTACCGGAATAGAGGATAGTGCATGCAAAAGTTCATGACGGCCATTATTTTTTGCGATAAACAGAAGATCGTTTAATGACCTATTTAAACGATTACGTTTTTTGATGTTACGATTACGGCGACGACCATGTGACCTACGTTTTCTAATAGTTTTATGTCTTAATGTAAAGATATTGATCTTATTCTGACGAGAAGAAATATTACCTTGTCGATATATTTAGTCGTTGAGACCGAGAGGGTATGGGGTTTGTAGTTGTTTAATCCAGTAGAGCTCGGTTTCCAAAAGTCTTTTTTTAACATCTGATTTCGTATCACCTGGTAATTTAGAGATATTTTCTACTGGAGTTATTTTCACATTGTTAATATTATGTTGGTATTTATTAAAGTGGTTATAAAGACAAATCTGGTATTTACGTCGTGAATTATTACGAATTTTATAGGAATGATTCCAAGAACGTTGTTTCAAAGTTTGAGAAGTTTCCCCGACATATTGAACCCCACATCCTCTAGCTTCTCAAGTGATGACATATATAACATTGGCAGTATTTCAATCTATGTCTTTGTCTATTTTGGTGTTAAATGTATTTCCATTAACCGAAGATTCAATATTTGACTTGCAGCTTAAATGATGGCAAGTAAGACATTTCTTGGCGTTGCACTTATTAATCTTAGAATACCCTCTGCGTATAGAATTGACAGCTCTGTAAGAATTTATAGGTGTGAATGTTTTTGAAAATGAGATAGAACGTTTAATAGGGAAACTACTTTTAAGTGGAGAAATATGAACTTTAGTGGTGCCGAATAATTTTCTACAAGAAATACCAGGTATATGAAGAGTGGACACAGAGGGCAATGAAAAAACTTTTAAAACCTGAAAGCTTTAAAAGCGGATTCCCAAGGACATTTAATTCTGAAGGTATTATATTTTAAATTATTAATGCACTTTGCTAAAATATATATGCATACTATATTTGAAATCTACCAATAAACATCCAGTCTTTTAACACAAAAAGGAAAAACCATGTTCTTTGATAATCAAGTCAAAAGAAACATTTTATATGTAAAGTATCTATTTAGTGTTGACTTTGCATTTCAAACTGTATATAGAATATATCCAAGATTGAAACAAACTGGTTTTGTGAGTATAAAATGAAAGTATAGTTTGATAATGCAGACAAGAATGTAACACCATTGTGGAATATTTCAGCGCTCCACTGACAATGGAAGCATATTACAGTAGGGTTTTATCATGAACATAACAAGCAAGTGACAAAGAAGTCATGTAAGTATTATGAATATAAGAATATAAAATGTATCGTAGATTAAAATCTATTGATGAAAAAGAACATATCAACATCGATCATACATTTTCATGATTTACGATGAATGTTTTCTGATTTTTAAAGATTTATGAGCACACATGCAGATACAGTTGTTTTTTCTTTATTTGAAAACCATGTAAATGCGTTTAATATCTGTATATTAACCTTCATTTACCCACTCTGTGGTATGTATATTTGATAAATGAATTGTATGCATTCTACTATGCGAATTACACTTTCTGTACATAGTGTTGTATGAAAATGAAATAATAAAATAAGGACGAAAATACAATACATTTATGTCCTCGTTAAACACAACAATTTCTAGCACGAAATTGATCACAATAAATTAGTATTCTACTGACCTGTAAGTCCACGAATTCCTGGCCGTCCAACTTCACCTAAAATGACAGATAAATGAGCAATCATTACAAATATCACATGTCATTTATTTTCATATAAAGTAAAGAAACATATATAAAGTAAAGTAAGAATTCATTGTGTCAAAATTTACAAGATACACAGGAAAGAGTAAATCTCAACCTCCATGGTCATATCATGCATATATATAAAACTAACACGTATCACAAATATCCTCCACTCATTACAATTTCCAACAGTAGAAATGTATTGACCCTGAAGATCTGTGGGAGTTGGTGCCCGACATGACAAAGCGTTTCCGGACAAGGAGGCTCATCACATTGAATTCAGTTGCGAATTTAGAGGGGTGGTGGCTCGGGCTTCTTTTTTCGCCACAAGCGTATGTACATGAAAAGGATGAAACACTCTAATAAAACTCTAATAATACGAGTAAAACTCCGTATGTGGCTCCAGGAATGTTCGAGTAGTTTGACTGATATTTGTCTTTCACATGTGACCTAATCCCCATGTTCGGAAACCCTGGACACGCCACTGGAATTTCAGAGCGAAATAAGTATTTCAAAAGAGCTGAATGTAGACATAAGTACAGTTACCGAGGATCAGAACTCAGTCCTACTAATTGATTAGATTTCCGTCTATCCCAACAAACACAATACAATCCTAGAAATATAGTAAACCGGCTACCATACTCACTAGCCACAAACACAGTACAATCACAGGCATTACCACAGCGTTTAACACAGCTACCATACCCACTAACAACAAACACAGTACAATAACAGGCATTAGCACAGTGTTTAACCCGGCTACCATACCCACTAACAACAAACACAGTACAATAACAGGCATTACCACACTGTTTAACACAGCTACCATACCCACTAACAACAAACACATTATAATCACAGGAATTAATACAGCGTTTAACCCGGCTACCATACCCACTAACAACAAACACAGTACAATCACAGGAATTAATACTGCATTTAACCCGGCTACCATACACACTAACAACAAACACAGTTCCATGACAGGAATTAACACAAGTAAAATACAATACCTTTAGGTCCAGGTGGTCCAATAGGACCTACAAAAGGAAAGGAAAAATAATAGATTAACATATCAAATTGTCTACTTCCATCTAGTATTATATTTCTAACTTTCAAACACACCTCATTCTTTGCAATATGTATGAAGTAACATAAGCAATATTTCATCGTCATATAAATGGAAAAAAAGTTTTCATTCAGATACTGTAAATGGTTAATACGAAATATACTCTAAAAATAAAAGCATATCATAAGTAACACGTGAACTTGTAAAAGTGCATTTTGAAGAAAACAAATCATATCAATCATTTTAGAACCAGCTGATATGAAATTATCCGAACCATTGGCCCTCCTTAGTTTGTACACTAGATCACCGTAGAAATTGCGATGGGAAATTTCGCTGGATACATATTGTTGAAAAGTCACATTTCCGAATTTAGATAAAATGTCTGAATAAGATCTATAAAATTTACCAAACGTTTTCGAAGTTTATGATATCTATAACCCTGAGTAAGCAGTTTAAAAGTATTCTGACAAATTTTTTTTTGTGAAAATCCAAAACATTAATGCAGGCTCTAGCATACCGAATCAATTGACTAATATAAATACCATATGATGGGAGTCTGGGGACATCACCATCTAGATAAGGGGAATTTACAATAGGAAATCCAAAGTTATCATGTTTATCATATATGTTGGTATGAAAATTGTTTTAATGATTTTAATATTTAAGTCCAAAAAGATGTTTCTGGTCGGAAGTATTGGCGTTGTTTAATTGAAGTTCAGATGGATAAATGTCAGTGAAATAGTTTTCAAATAACTAAAATATCATCAAGATATCTAGAGGTGTCATTGAAATTATCAATAAGATTGAAGCGTTTAGACGTTTGAAATGAATGCATAAAGTCTCTCTCATAACAGTATAAAAATAAGTCTGCTATAAGGGGAGCGCAGGTAGTGCCCATAGGAATCCCAATAATCTGTTGATAAGTCTTGCCATTAAATTGTACATAAATAATGTAACGATGATAGATAAATCCTAACCATAAGTCTAAAAATCCTGAAACCAGAGGACATACGAAATCAGTGAAAATGAATAACAAGTGGAAAATAACAAAATATATGAGGAGCATATGTGAACCCCTGTGATGGAGTGAGATCTGGTGCCCGGGGAGAGTGGGCATCTCCTGCTTGCTAGCAACGCCCGTCACATATACCCAGTAGAAAGAGTCAAATCGTGTAAATTCCATATGTATTTATATATGGAGAAGTCAAAGTAGGTAACCTTCTAGTATAGAAGGTGTCAAATCTGTGTAAAGTGATCGGAATCGTTCTCAGTCCAGAATATCATTTAAAAGTCTGGATAACGAGATATCATATGGAGTAATAAGAGTCTCGTAACGACCGTAGAACTTCCTCAGTGACGTTGCTAGTCTAGTACATATATAACCCTGGTTGAGCAGCTTAACTGAAAGTCGCCTAGCCTTCAGAACAAAGTCATTGTAATTTGAACATGCTCTGGAATAACGTATTAACCGAGATATGAATACACCGTATGCGGGCGATGATGGAATGTTGCTACTTATGAAAGGAAAGTTTGTGATAGAGAAATTGAAATCGTCAAGTTTGTCATAGAGTGAGGTGTTCAATTGACCATTAATGTCGAAAGACAACATAATATCTAAATACGAAGTAGAATTACTACTTTCTGTGGTTTCTTTGACCTCCAGTTCACTTGGATAGATGATGCTAAGGTAATCCGCGAACGAAGGATTATTAATTGAAAGCAAGTGATCTATATATCTGTAAGTAAAACTGAAGCCAAGAGCCAATTGTGTTTTTTTTTCTTGCGAAAGCAAAGACTGAATGAATTCAGCTTCGTATGAGTAAAGGAATATGTCAGCCAGAAGCAAGAGCACAGTTAGTGCCTATTGAAATGCCGACAATTTGTTGAAAAACCTTTCCTTCAAACACCACAAAAATGTTATCGATAAGAAAGTTCAACATCTGAATGACAGCTGTTTCAGTGTATTTATTTTTGGAATCAGAATTTTCCCTAACAAAGTAAGTTTTATCATGGCCTATAACTATATATTTGAATTTGCGGCTTCCGTTTTAACTAGTAAATGCATTTGAATAATTTCCGCTAATCTATCTTTTAATTTCTGATGAGGGATCGTTGTGTAAAGAGTCGAAAGTCAAAAGACTTGATGGAGTGAATTTTAGTAAAACTTTTTGATTTTAGATGTTCTAACAATGCTTTTGAATTTTTAAGGATCCACATTTGATTAATCCCACTTCTGGAATATATCGCAATATCTATGAAGGCCAGATTTAATTTCTGATAATATTTTTGTGAGTAGCATCGATACAGATTTTGTGGAACACTTCGAGGAACGAGCGATAAAGCGTTGTTTGTAAGGATTTTTGTGCAGTTTTGGAATGCAGTACAAATATGGAAGTTCTAAATTTAATTTATTTGTGTCAATACTAAACGTATTGAGGACAGATTTATGATTCTCAAGTACTTCCGAAACCGAAATGTTCGTGGGAGTATAAGTAGGATTTCCTGGAGCTGAATTTAATCTTAATTTTTTCACTAGGCTGTCAAAGTAATTATTCTTACAAGTAAATGTATAATTATTAGACGCTTTATCTGCTGGTGTAATGATATAATGTTCTTGGAGGAAGGTAAGTTCTCTGACAACATCAGGATCTTTAAAAATAGATTCGAATCTGGTGTTTACAGAGCCTTGTGATTTTTTAATTTTTCATCTCAGTAGTACTGCAATAGATTTTATCCATTCCGAAAGAGTGTCGACCTGTACTTCCTCTCTTTTTGCCCATCGTGTGGCATATTCCTCGCAGCAGCTCATAATATTCTCAACATTTTGGCTCCATGTGAATGATCTGGGTTCTCTGTATTTTGGACCTTTAAGTAAAATTTCTCTTAATTTGGTGTTTTTAACAATATCAAGATCACCAGTAATGACATGGCCACAAGGAGAATATACAAAATTAGATGAGGAACATGCACACGGTTGAGGATGGCATGCAGAGTTGCTAAGATCAAGACACTGTAGAAACCCTTTGTAATTATAAATTTTGGATGCAACTGATGGTGTGTAGCTATAGGAAATACATGGCGGATCTTTGTTTTTGAAATATGGAGGTATTTTCTCTAAAACAGATTTATGATTTAAAATTTGGCCAAAATTTAAATAATCAATGCCTTTATTTGCAAATTTAATTTTGATGAAATGGCGATTAGATTTTTCCATAGTTATATCTGACATGACGGGGCGAAAAAGTCTAGCGGTTGATATTTCCATAATAATGCCGTCTTGTCTATACTCTGCAGAGCTTATATCAGTATATATATATATACGGTGTCTGGACGATACGTACAACTCGTGTAATTTTCTGAGTGAAATAGAATAAAATTTTGTACGAATGTAATGAGGGCTCAAAGGTTTATTTATAAATGGCAAAAGAGCATCAAAGGAAATATTATGTATTTCAGGTCTGTTATATTTTCGTGTACCATGACTTCGATGCCTCCTCTGGCATCAAACATGTGATGGCATTACACAACTCAGTGCAATTCTAATATTATACTTATTATGTTGTTTGTTAGAGAAAAATCCAGATGTAACTGTAGTGCAGAGGTATGACTTAGACTCTCTGTTGAAACACCAGCGTATGAGAGACAACAATTTGGGTTTGATTAAGTCATGAGGTAAAAAGGTATATAGTGTCGAAAAACCAAAAGTAGAAACGTTATTAGCCTCAAACTTTCTCAAACGGAATTTTTCAATAACTACGTTAGAATTTTTGATAGACCAAAAGTAATTGACGTTACCATTGCTAAGGACAACATTACAGTACTTGATAACATGGTCTTGAACTGCAGTAAGAGCGGAGGTAATGTGTTTAGAAAGCACAGCTGTAGAGCAATGAATTATACTTCAATTCTTCCAGACATACTAACGCATGGATGACGGACGTACAGCGAAAAAGCAACGTGTTATTAATAGCTCAGGCTACGAATAATGAAAGAAAAAGAAAACATCCTACTCAGTTGTATATGATGAAAATGCAGAGATATACATTATAAAAATAACCGACTTAGAACGGTCACTTAATGATGATAAAAAATGACAATACCTATTGATCCAATAGCTCCCTCTGGTCCAGCTTTACCTTGTGGTCCGATAGGTCCTGGGGGTCCCGCTGGTCCTTGATGTCCCGGTTTCCCTTAAAAAATTATACTCAGTCAATTCAAACAAGATTTGACACGTCTTTCATATTGAAGCAAGATTAAGAGAGAGAAGAGGAGCAGGAGATTTAGTAGGTATGTCTCACTTTCAAATCAAAAGATGAATTGACCTATCCCTTTAATTTAACACAATACATTTCTTACAGTTCTTCCATACTTCCTTGGTATAGAGAATTGTGTTCAACCATACGAGATCCATGCGAGACATCTTCGGGTATCCATGACGTTCTTGGGTTTTATGACAGACATAATCAATTTACAGTTGCCAAATTACACTTAAATAGAATATTACCTGTAAGTCCACGAATACCAGGTCTTCCTGAAATATGAGATATTGAAGGTTGAAGAAGTTGTTGAAATAGGGCCCATCATCTAATAAAAGATTACATTTCATCAAATCGAGTCTGAATATTTTTAAAATTGTACATGATAGAAATACTTGTTTCTTATCTTATCCAGTTATTTTAATAAAACCTGAGGTTTATATTAACCAACCTGGTGCACCAGCTCCTGGGGGACCTGTGAATAGAAAAACAGTAAGTTATGTACTGCATAGTTTGTTTGCACTCTAAAACATTGACCTTGAATTTAACCGAAGAGACAAAACCCGTAGAAGCATAATATCAATTAACGATTGTCAGGTACTCTATGAACCAACCACTGTACAGTCCAGAGGCAGGTACACAAGTGGCGGATTTAAAGGGGTTGCCGGTCACATATGTACAAGTAATAACCCAGATTTTGTACCAAAAATTGCATAGTAGTTTGGCTAATACACATGTGCCCCCCCCTTTTTTTAGATATCATGGATCCGCCACTGTACACTATCAATCAACTACCGTACAGTTAAGCACACTGTCCCAAATCAGGTTCATTATCATTTAACGATCTACAGTCTCACGTCAGGTACACTATCAATTGACGACCGATCAGTTCCTAGTCTGGTACACTATCAATTGACGACCGGTCAGTCCATAGTCAGGTACACTATCAATTGACGACCGGTCAGTCCCTAGTCAGGTACACTATCGATTGACGACCGGTCAGTCCTTAGTCAGGTACACTATCTCAATTGACGACCGGTCAGTCTCTAGTCAGGAACACTATCAATTACCGACCGGTTAGTCCCTAGTCAGGTACACTGCCAATTGACAATCGGTCAGTCCCTAGTCAGGAACACTATAAATTGACGACCGGTCAGTTCCTAGTCAGGTACACTACCAATAGACGACTGGTCAGTCCCTAGTCAGGTACACTATCACTTGACGATCGGTAAGTCCTTAGTCAGGCTCACTATTAATTAACGATAGAACAATATCGAGTCAGGTGCACTATCAGAATGCAACGCTCCCAAAAACGTCTGTCAAGGGCTATAAAGGAGTCCAGAACAGAACATATTTCTGAGTTTATGGTATCTGTAACCCTGAGTCAAATGTGTCGAATTTTTTTTTTTCATATTTTTGTTATGAAGATTAAAAACATCAGTAGAGGCTTAAGCAAACTGAACCAATTGGGAAATGTAATTACCATGCGATGGGAGAATAGGAACATCGCCATCTATCCTTGAAAATTTAAAAATAGGACATCCGAAGTTTTCTCGCTTATAGTAAATACAAATGTGTATATAGTTTTTATCATTAATCTTGATATTGAGACCCATAGAAGGCGATTCTTTATTAGATTTGTTGGTTTTATTGAGTTGAAGTTCCGAGAAATATATGTCTTTAATGTACTGTTCATACTCAGGGTACCGATGGCAAATATATCATCCAGACATCGACATATGGATGTGGTGTTACACTAAAGCACAGATATACATTCAAAATGGTATAGAACCGAGTCAAGCACAGATATACATTCAAAATAGTATAGAACCGAGTCAAGCACAAATATACATTCAAAATAGTATAGAACCGAGTCAATCACAGATATACATTAAAAATAGTATAAAACCGAGTCAAGCACAGATATATATTCAAAATAGTATAGAACCGAGTCAAGCACAGATATACATTCAAAATAGTATAGAACCGAGCCAAGCACAGATATACATTCCAAATAGTATAGAACCGAGTCAAGCACAAATATACATTCAAAATAGTATAGAACCGAGTCAAGCACAGATATACATTCAAAAGCGTATAGTACCAAGTCATTTGAAAACGTATACCACCTAGTCAGTCACGCATACACATTCAAGTGCTTATAGTCCTGACTCAAACACACATATACATTTAAAAGTTATGGTCCCGAGTCAAGCATATATATGTATACATTCAAAAGCGTATAATCTCAAGTCATGCTCACATATACATTCAAAAGCGTATAGTCCCGAGTCAAGTACACATATACATTCAAAAGCGTATAGTCCCCAATCAAACACACACATACATTCTAGAACTCATAGTACTGATTCAAGCACACATATACATTCAAAAGCGTATAGTCTCGAGTCAATAACACATATACATTCTGAAACGTATAGTCCCGAGTCAAGCACACATATACATTCAAGAACTTATAGTCCTGATTCAAGCACACATTTACATTCAAGAACTTATAGTCCCGAATGCAGCAGACCCTGTATTGAGCTGAATTACCTTTAGGTCCTACAAGCCCTGCAAAAATATAGAATAATCTTTTTTTTGTGTGACGCGTTGGTATAGAACAGAAAACAGAAGGAATCTGACAAAGCAGTATGACGCAAATCACCAAGGATATGCACCTGTAAAACATACTTTAGTTGTCTATTTATTTCTTTTTTTTTTAAAGTTTGATATTTTATTACTGTTTAATATTACCATTTCTTATTTGATTTCGGAAATCTTTGAAATTAATTTTATTCATATAAATATTCTGATACTTTGTTTTTATCGTATTTTGTTCATTTCATGACTTTTCTATTATGCATTGCACACTTTTCATCGATTCGTTTAAAAAAAGATGTTACTCTTCGGAATCGTTTCTTTTGAAAAAGAAAGCCTTTGGCGAGTCTGTCGTCTTCAAGGAGAAGAGCATTCAAGCTTATAATCACAGGGTTAATCCCGCTGTGAAGTCTTGAGACCTTTGGTTCCGGGTTCGATTCCTAGAACACCCCGAAACCCTTACATACAACAAGAACATCTATAAAATATAACCATAAGGGTTATCATTTTTCAGTGTAATACTTTGTATATGAAACAATGCCTTTCTGCATGATGTATAAAGAGGAAAGGGAGAGAAATCTGACCTAGCTGTAGGGCAGATGTCACCACAGAGATGTACAATAAAACGTAATAAAAGTTACGAAATACATGCAATGACATTTCAAAACTATTGATTGTACGACAGATGCAACACCGGCTTAGGACGGTGTCAATTGAGTAACAAACGGTACTGAATTAGCATAGTTAACTATAAGGGTTATTATCTCTCAGTGTGATACATTAGTACAGACGTATTATCGGTTTATGTTATAGTTAGTTTATGGGGTTTTCTCTTTCTATATGATATGTTAGGTTAACAGAGTGGTGAGTTTAATTACTTTTTTATCGATCGTAGTTAAGGAAAGTACATATGAACTGACTATTATTAAAGTGTAGAGTATTCTATATGAATAGTGTTTTCTGTGTTCGTGTGGTTCAGATAATATTTTATATATGAGTTTTGACTCTTGTTATTCGACCGAGTCACATGCTTTTGTGCTCTCTGTTATATATACAGATGGTTGCAGTAATAACATACAATTCATGTTAACGTGGAAAGTGGTCACGTGGACTGCTTTAGCACATATATTAGGACTGCTCGATCAGAAGCGCGTTAAGATATAGGAAGATGTGTAGAAAGCACATAGAATTTTATAAATATCTGTCTTTCATATATGTCTACATGTTAACTTGTCTATGCATAAATTTACATTTCAGAAACAGAAAACAGAAGACATCTGACATCTGATACACATCACCAAGGACTTGCACAACCCCCCCCCCCCCCAAAAAAAACCCCCCAAAATAATAATAATAAGAAAAAAAAAACCGAAAAAACAAAACAAAAACTAAAAAAAAAAAGTAAAACCAGAAAGAACAGTCTCATACGAATATTTTCAAATGGACTAGATATGGCGCATGAAAAAAAAACAAAAACAAAAACAAAAACAAAAACAAAAACAAACAAACAAACAAAAAACATAGATGACATTACATCAGTGGGGAATTACATTACTATGGAGATCGACTTCCTTGACCATATTGATCAGTTGACCTTATAAGGAATTGTATCGAAACATATACATGCATATTATTCAGCTTATCGCATGATTTACTCTTTCACGTAATTATTTGATAACTTTTGTTTTATTTCTTTTCCTATCTTGAATGTCAGCTAAATGTACATTTGTTGTTTTATTTTTACATTCTGTTGCATGCGTTCAAATGAATTATTTTTGTAGAATAAAAACAATTAAAAACAAAACAAAATAAAACATAAGAACCCCCCCCCCAAAAAAAAACAACCAAACCAAACAAAAATAAGAAAAACCCCAAAAAGCAGACATACAAACAAACAAAAGCAAAACAAAATCTAGTTTTCTATCCGTGAAGACATAGGTTTTATTGTACTGTATATCACTACAAAACTCTATTAAGATTAAGAACATTACTCTTATAAGTTTAATAACGTAAGCATGCAATGAAGTTATAATGAAACAATTAAATGACAAGTCACGACAACGCTTCCTGACACAAATGATGTCACGGACATCGTAATCTTACCTTGCTTTCCATCAGCGCCCGCCTGACCTTGAAAAGACAAATATTAGGATGTTATAGTAAACAACATGAAACTCAACAAAAACATTGACGCTAGCAACGTCAACTTTCAGGGAAACGAAAGAGAATAGCAGAAGATCAAAGTTTAATGAAAATTAAACACATAATACGAATTATAAAATAAAAAATACCTTTTGGTCCTGGTCTTCCAGGAGAACCTGAAGAACATACAAAATAATAAAAATGAAAATAATGATATGTTTTGAAATTAAAATGCAAAATATTGAGACAGTTTGATTACCAGACGAAGAAGGATCAAGAGACGAAATGACTGCATTCCTGTTTATATTACAGATAAACATTTTAAGTTCAAAAGATTATTTTATTAAATTATTTTCTTCGTTTCCTAGTGTGACAATATTTCACAAAGTATGCATAATTTTTACACTCTACCTGCACCTGGTGGTCCAGTCAATCCTGTAAAGGTACGCGTAGATTACAAAGAACCCTGTTATATAGTTTATCATTCGATAATACAAAAGGTATGATAATATACAGGAAAATAAATGTTGACATAAAATTCAAGTTATCATTCAGCACAAACAGTTTTATAGTGAGTAAGTGTTTGGTACATGCAATTAACATTATTGTTATAACTTATAATATACATACAATAAATTCCTATCAGATAACATACGTAGAGATAAAAAAAAATTGTGCGTATTAAGTAGATCTAGAGATAATATAAAGGTTTCAAAATACACCGAATCTTTTCCCAATATATAGCAAATAAGTATTCTTATCTTGAGAGAATTGTAGAGTATTTTACCTGGTGCTCCTGGTGGTCCTTGAGATCCTACGAAATGAAGTGCGATCTGGTTATCTTAATATTAATAATGGTTCTGGGACAGAATGAAATTTGTGCGATTACTAGGTTGTTGTTTTTGTTTTTGTTTTTTTTTTAATCTCAGTGCTTCTGTACTGACCCGACATATATTTCATATTAATTGTGGATAAAGTTTGTAAGTTATTCTAAAACTGAGGGATATCACCATCATGCATATCTTAGTCCTTAAATGGGTTCTGTGGCTCATACGTTTACGTCAATTTGTTAATGCGCTTGTCTTTAGAATATTTCTGATATCTATTAATACAGTATAATATACGCTACATACCCACTGGTCCTGCCGGGCCTGCTGGACCTGGAATTATATGATTATTGGTAATTGTGGAAAGCATTTAAGGTATCAATATTATAGACATTTTGAAGTAACCTTATATAATGGGTCTGGGACATGAGAAGTTGCACTTACCAGGAACACACATTGTACCGGTGCAGTAGGTATGAATTACATCTGCCTGAAAATGAACAATTGAATAAGCTCAATAAGAATTAGAATATAAACATATAGGAATAAAACAATATGGTCGTAAAGCTACATGTCTGGTAAGTGTCGTAGAGCTACATCCTGTTGTACGTATAGAGTTATATCTGGTAAGTGTCGTATAGCTACAGCCTGTTGTACGTATAGAGTTATGTCTGGTAAGTGTCGTAGAGCTACATCCTGCTGTACGTATAGAGTTATGTCTGGTAAGTGTCGTATAGCTACAGTCTATTGTACGTATAGAGTTATGTCTGGTAAGTGTCGTATAGCTACAGCCTGTTGTACGTATAGAGTTATGTCTGGTAAGTGTCGTAGAGCTACATCCTGCTGTACGTATAGAGTTATGTCTGGTAAGTGACGTAGAACTATAGTCTGTTGTACGTATAGAGTTATGTCTGGTAAGTGTCGTATATCTACAGTCTGTTGTACGTATAGAGTTATGTCTGGCAGGTGTCGTATAGCCATAGTCTGCTCTACGTATACAGTTATGTCAGGTAAGTGTCGTATATCTACAACCTGCTGTACGTATATAGTTATGTTGGGTAAGTGTCATAAAGCTACAGCCTGTTGTACTTATAGAGATATTTCTGGTAAGTGTCGTATCGCTACAGCCTGTTGTACGTATAGAGTTATGTCTGGTAAGTGTCGTATAGCTACAGTCTGCTGTACGTATAAAGTTATGTCTGGTATGTGACGTATAGCTACAGCCTGTTGTGCGTATAGAGTTATGCCTGGTATGTGTCGTAGAGTTAAAGTCTGTTGTACGTATAAAGTTATGTCTGGAAAGTGTCGTATAGCTACAGTGTGTTGTACGTATAGAGTTATGTCTGGTAAGTGTCGTATAGCTACAGTCTGCTGTACGTATAGAGTTATGTCTGGTAAGTGTCGTATTGCTACAGTCTGTTGTACGTATAGAGTTATGTCTGGTATGTGTCGTATTGCTACAGTCTGTTGTACGTATAGAGTTATGTCTGTTAAGTGTTGTATAGCTACAGTCAATTGTACGTATAGAGTTATGTCTGGTAAGTGTCGTATAGCTACAGTCTGCTGTACGTATAGAGTTATGTCTGGTATGTGTCGTATAGTTACAGTCTGTTGTACGTATAGAGTTATGTCTGGTAAGTGTTGTATAGCTACAGTCTATTGTACGTATATAGTTATGTCAGGTAAGTGTCGTATAGCTACAGCCTGTTGTACGTATAGAGTTATGTCTGGTAAGTGTCGTATAGCTACAGTCTGTTGTACGTATAGAGTTATGCCTGGTAAGTATCGTATAGCTACAGTCTGTTGTACGTATAGAGTTATGTCTGGTAAGTGTCGTATAGCTACAGTCTGTTGTACGTATAGAGTTATGTCTGGTAAGTGTCGTATAGCTACAGTCTGTTGTACGTATAGAGTTATGCCTAGTAAGTGTCGTATAGCTACAGTCTGTTGTACGTATAGAGTTATGCCTGGTAAGTGTCGTGTAGCTACAGTTTATTGTACGTATAGAGTTATGTCTGGTAAGTGTCGTATTGCTACAGTCTGTTGTACGTATAGAAGTATTTCTGGTAAGTGTCGTATTGCTACAGTCTGTTGTACGTATAGATATATTTCTGGTAAGTGTCGTATAGCTACAGCCTGTTGTACGTATAGAGTTATATCTGGTAAGTGTCGTATAGCTACAGCCTGTTGTATGTATAGAGTTATGTCTGGTAAGTGTCGTATAGCTACAGTCTGTTATACGTGTAAAATTGGTTTTGGTCATTACTAGTAAAGCAGCACTGCTTTAAAGTTGGCGTCTGTCGTACATGTACAGAGTTGGTTCTCGTGATAACCATGTAACGCAATGGTCTGGTGTTGGTATAGATCTTGTTTTGCTGATTGTTAAGTAAAGCATATAGATACAATCTCGTGTACGCGTAGAGGTGGCACTGGTACTTGCTAAGTAAACAGTACTTAGTGTTGTATATTAACAATGTGTTGTATGTATTAATGTTTTAGCATTAAGTTTTGTAAGTCCTGTAGTTTTCTGATTGTTTAAAAAAAACAGGAGTTTTGAGACAGCTGAGTTTGATTTAATAATTTCTTCCTCTTGACTTGTATACGTACATCGTAAATATACTCATTGTATTACTGATTAGAAATATCTTACCTTTTTAGTTTATGGTATATGAAATTGTTCATAATTACCGCGAATGATAGCATGTATTATGACGTTTATGTGGGAAATGTATTATGTGTAGTTTATTAACCGCGGTAAAAAGAAAATGTGGAAATGATGCCCTTAGATACTATAAAAAGGTAGATACACGCCTACTTAATACAATCAATTCGAAGCCGGGGTGGCCTAGTGGTATCGCGTCGGACTCCTGATCGGGAGGCCGGGGTTCGAGTCCCGCTCTGGTCATGCCGGTGTCATGTCTTTCGGATGAGACAGTAAAAACCGAGGCCCCGTGTCGTGGTATGCATTGCACGTTAAAGATCCCTCACTGCTTCGGGTGGGTCCGTTGCAAAGGTCAAAATTTGTATGCCCCACATCAGGCAGATGCCGTCACCATATACGTGAAATATTCGTGGTGTGACGTAAAACAAAAATCAATCAATCAATAAATACAATCAATTCTATAAAGAATATCATTATGATTTGACTATTTGTTTCCTCTTTTAACCCTTTATTTATGAGCATTACGCCATATAATTCTTAATAACTGCATGTAAAACAAGACTTCAACGTCCCAACAGCTGACATTATCATAACATTGTTGCATAAATTAACTTTGTGCTCATAAACTTGTATGATAAATCACCGCGCCATGTTAACGGTAGAGGACTTATCACTATATGTGCTTGATGGTGTCGTGTATACTGCTATGTTACAATAACCAAGGTGTAGCATGATTATTCACTACAGATTATGTCGTGTCTTAGCCTGTGCTTGTCCATCCGTAAAATGTAGATAATAATTACTAAATCAATTTTATGTAAACTGAATAATCAGTCAATAAAATGTTTTTCATATAGCATTTAGAGGACAATTATACAAGATTCCAGAATTCTCAACTTTAAGGATATTAATACCTTCTAAAAAGTTAGCTGCAAAAGTTTATCTTAAACCAATTCTAAAATGTCTATAAACCAATATGCATTCTCATGAATTTGAAAAACCATCGATAATTCATATTGGTAGAGTGCTATGTTTAGTCATATTTATCATCCGAAATAAAAACATCCATTTTAAACATAAAATAATGTGTGAATGCATTACCATTTTTCTGTGTTATGGACATGTGCCTATTTTTAATATCCTCATATGTAAAACATTGTCTCCCATTACAATGTTTACATTGTAACATTGTTAGAGTACTGCATACGTATCTGCAGAATACGATTACCATATGAAGGAAGATGAGAAACATAGGGATCAACTATTTTGTTTATTGAGAAGCAAGTTCATAGTAGATGGATAAAATTAGATCATCCACTATTCTGAAAGCTCAACATCATGTTAGTTTATCTGACATTATGTTGAAGCTAGCCGATAGTTTATATTACCTGCATGTCAATGATATTCTGAATAGCCCATTCAAAATCACCCGGGTTGACAGAGCGTTTCTTTAAATTTTTTATGTTCTCTCTTAATTTTGTTTCTGATGATATATACTTTGCTAATTCTATAGCTGACTGCTTACTTGGTTGGATCGACCTCTGCAATGAAAATATTATAAATTATTATTGTTTCAGAGGGCAAAACGACTTTAAGATTAACTTCTTCACCCGAGATATATAATTGGTAGACTAACAACGTAACTGTGGTCGATTCGAGGATCTTTTCATATAATAAGACATCGACATCTCGGTCCACAGAATGTTGAATGATATTATGGTTTGACACCTATTTGAACACCGAAGTTTACACATTCTATTCTTGGATATTACCTTATTCAACTACTTTACTTTATTGGGACCAGCTGTTCGAAACCTTAACAATTGTTTAAGCTATCCAGTAGTTAAATGTCATTTGACTACATCTTTGAAATTAGAAAAATTAGTTGTTGTCTGTGTATTGATTAATAACATGAAACCAATACTGTTATATTATTTAGAATTTTAAACCGAAACCTTATTTAAATTCTCAAATTTTGACAATTGGTTGGCTTAACCAGTGGTTAAATTTTCGAACAACTGGCCCCTGGACGTAAATCAAGCAATCACGAGATATTCACACTCCTAGGACATCTGATTTCACGTCTTTCGAGAGTTCATGCATGATTCACTGAAGAGAGGCATAATCTATGAAAATAAGGAAAGGATGCGGTACATTGACACTGTAACAATTGTTCTTATCAGCATAACATAAATAGCACCATATAGATTTTAAAAACGTTCTAGCTTATTGTGAGCAAATGAAAATCGTTAAGCTATTTAGAATTGTACTGGTTAATTGCTTAGCAATGTCAAATGTCATCTTCATCATCTGTATACTGCGGTAAAACACAACTCTAAAACATACGTGACACGAAAAGAGTACAAAGAACAATACGTGACACAAAAAGAGTACAAAGAACAATACGTGACACGAAAAGAGTACACAGAACAATACGTGACACGAAAAGAGTACAAAGAACAATACGTGACACGAAAAGAGCACAAAGAACAATACGTGACACAAAAAGAGCACAAAGAACAATACGTGACACGAAAAGAGCACAAAGAACAATACGTGACACGAAAAGAGTACAAAGAACAATACGTGACACGAAAAGAGTACAAAGAACAATACGTGATACGAAAAGAGCACAAAGAACAATACGTGACACGAAAAGAGTACAAAGAACAATACGTGACACGAAAAGAGCACAAAGAACAATACGTGACACAAAAAGAGCACAAAGAACAATACGTGACACGAAAAGAGCACAAAGAACAATACGTGACACGAAAAGAGTACAAAGAACAATACGTGACACGAAAAGAGTACAAAGAACAATACGTGACACGAAAAGAGCACAAAGAACAATACGTGACACAAAAAGAGCACAAAGAACAATACGTGACACGAAAAGAGCACAAAGAACAATACGTGACACGAAAAGAGTACAAAGAACAATACGTGACACGAAAAGAGCACAAAGAACAATACTTTAGATTCTTTTTAAATCTTTGTACCTTCAGGATAACGACAATTATCTAATTCACTCACGGAAATACAAAATACGTGTCATTCAATCTTCGTTCAAGACAAACAATCCTTCCATTACGTTATAAACAAATTTGAATAATTCAAGGTTTATTACCTTGGAAAAAGGACTTAATGTTCGGGCACGTACTTGCATGATATTTCATTCATGACAGTGATGGTTCACTTCTCTGGATGTGTGAATTTAAATATCGCACTATATAAAGACTTGGAAGCCAGTAGTATCGCTATTATTACAGATCCAAACGGATAGTTCATGACGTATAGATCAGAACTTAAGCTTATTATTTTGCGTCCAAAATATCCCTGACATTGTGTAATTTATCGTCTTAAAATGTCTGATATCGCACGACTTCTTGAACAGGACCAATGTATCAATGTAAAACAAAAATGAAGGCATCTGTTGATTTGTCACTTTGATATTCACAGCATTAGGGTGAACATTCGTTGAACCCTTGAATATGCAATGGAAAAGCTTTCGCTTTTAAGACATTTACTACAATAACACAGCACAAACGAAAAGTAATTGGTAACAATCTCATAAACTCTATGATAGATCTAAGGCAATATGTGAATTTAATTTTATTTGTCAAGGAATTTGCTCTCTATACACATTTTTTTCCTGTAAAATTGTAACCTTATTATAACTGAATACTCAAGACATTGAATATATTAGCGTTCCCTATGACTATTACACTGAAAACTAATGACTAAGTGCCGACTCAGGCAACATTCACTATACCTTTACAGCCTATTCATCATGTCGTAGTATTACCCTTAGTATAATTAGATCCCCTCAAGGAATATCATAAAGTATCCTCCTTTTCATGAGTAGATCACATAATTTCATTTTACGTTTGTATCAATGACAAATATATCCTTTATCTTGTGGAGATCTATGTTTGATCATTATCTTGTCAATCAAAGCAGCATGGTTCTACTAGACAACCATACAATATGTACACTATATGATTTATCGGAGGATAATCCTTCCCTTAATGCAAGACAGTGAATGTACCCTGTTCTACAAAGCGTTATATTACATCAGTATAATGCAAAATTCTTATACTTTATGTTGACCAAAGGCTGCAAGTCAAAGGTATTCCCTGAAAGCCGGAAGTATAATGTCAATGGATTAGGTATTCGTCTTTTCATTGGAAATTCTTGGGTTTAGATCCCACCCGAATATCGTCGATGTCATGTTTGTGAATGAAACAGCAAACCTGGATGTCTTGGTAGACGATAACACATATATAACCTGCAGAAAGATCTGTTGCACAGATGAAAATTTACAACGCAATGCACCAAACAGGTACCGTCACTGTATAGGTGAGGTATTCCGTATGCTGTCAGCACTGTATAGGTGAGGTATTCCGCATGCTTCAGCACTGTATAGGTGAGGTATTCCGTATGCTGTCACCACTGTATAGGTGAGGTATTCCGTATGCTGTCACCACTGTATAGGTGAGGTATTGCGCTATGGTGTTGATAGTAATACCCAAATGATAATAAGAATAAAGTCTGATTATATTAGAAATATACTGTACAGTAAGAAGAAACCATTTAACATATATAACGATTTTCCTATAATTTGTCTATGTCTGTCTATGAACAATGTCAAGACAGTAACAATATCATCCAGGGATTCTTTCCAGTAAGGAATACAGTATGCCTACCTTTGATCGCCCATTGTGTATATGTGATGGAGTAACATCTGTTAAACAAACTTCTTCCAACCTTCGGACCCTAGTCTTTAATAAGGAAAGATCCTGAAACTGTAAGAATATTGTTATTCCGAAGGAGATCACTATAACTATCAAACTAATTCCATACAGCAGCAAAAAGGAGCGAAAGCTCCTTTTTGAAGATGTCTCCTCTTTCATCGGTCGATTCCCGATGTACTCCGAAATCAATTTCTCTACATAATCCAGAAATATTATCAATAGTATGCAGATAAAATTTCGAAACTTCGGGACATCACAACCAAAAGGAGAAACTTAGATAGCACTTAGAATTGGGAATTTTATCACGTTCTGGAAGAATCACGCGCTCATTCATCAGCCAATTAGAACATGCAGAATACGCCATAATTTACATAAAACATTAAGAAACATTAGCTTCTCGCCACGTCCACTCATTAACTTCAACTTTGGAATATTGTGTAACACACCTCACTTTGTTGTATTTGTACGTTTTTCTAGTCACATTCATGTGAAATTGAAATATATAACTAAAAACATCCTCACTATCAGAACTTAAATTGTCCAGTAATTGATTGTACTATTAAGATGATAGTTGTCCTGCAGTAACAGGTAATTTATCTCATATCTAGTTTTTTCAGGGGGTCATGGATGCCCATCGAGGAGCATTGGTCTGAGCGCTAGTTACTTATTGTTATATTTTCCAGTAGTTTTTATTGCTCCTACTGCCATTCTTGGATCGGACCATTAGATTTTCCATTTATGGACCTTTTATTAGATTTCCCCTTTTGTTAGTTGCTTGATATCTTCTTTTATATCTTACTTAACAATAGACCTACATAATTGTTATCTTAACTATAAAGTATAAAATTCTTCTCATTATGTGAATAAGGACAAAACTAAGAGAAATAATTTCATAATATGGCAATTTCACAAAGAACATTTACACAGTCGACACAGTCGAAACCACGGGCAATTTACAATTTAGACGGATCAACAGCCATGAGCTGCATTTGGATCTCTAAAATGCTTGTAAAAGACCACGATATTTCATACTTTTAACTATACAGTCAATAAGATATATAATTTGTTCATTTCCAAATAGCGATGTCATCTATTATGTTTAATAAAACTATGCCATACAAGAATATATATATATATATAAAAAATGGTAAAAATACTATAAATTTACTTTAGGGGAAATCCAATACTTCCGACGTTGCATTAAAGATAATACTAAGATTAAGAGATTATCAGACGTCATAAGGACAGTGGGAAGCACTTCCGTATAAAGTAGTGACCTAGGGGCACACGTGTTCACTTGTAACAACTACATGCCACTCTTCTGTAGGTAATTCTAAGCATGTACTTAATCATAGTCACACCCTCGTACTAGGTGTACGTGTCAAAATTAATCACCCATCGATTCTAGTTGCTAGATAATCCTTAATTCGAATTTAATAATAAAATGGGCAGAAAATAAAATGTGCAAATGAAAACTCAGAAATAAATCAGATCTATTGGAATGTACTCGATAAAGTTAAAAAAAGCTCCCATGATACCAGGATTGAATCTGTTTCAAGGACACTGACGTGAAATACATGCACTTTGCCCTTTTCGCAGATCTAGAGAAGCTGTGATAAATTATATACATTCGTGTAAAAATTTTACTTGAGCGCCTAGTGGAAGAATTATTTTTCCATTTCAGACATGATCGACAACCACAAAACTGTTCTCGTTACGTTTGGTATTAACACAAGTGACTTAGATTTAGATTTGCCTTATTTATATTGTATTCATTCGCGGGGGATTCAACAGAGTCAAAGACATACTAGTACTGCGGAAATATCATATTTGTCCCAGCAAACCGTATAGGACCTACAAATATTTGACTTGCAATTAGCTATGTAATGCCATTATCATTTAAAAATACGAAAGTAACTGGTGTCACATAACTATGGCACTAACAACAATGTACCAGAGTGGACATTCACAGACCCCTGAAATTCAGAGGTGAGACCAGGTGCCCGGGAGGAGAGTGAGCGTCCCCTGTTTGGCTAGCCACACCCGCCGCGAATGTCCTTACACACAGACGAAACAACAATAATTCAACACTGTATATATAAAAATGAATGTGAACAAACACTGTATAGATGCATAGAAGCTTTATAGCATATCAAATCAACTTTTGGGAAATAAATCGGAGCCTGCTTTACCATCTGCATCTAATCCGACAACTCTTGCAAACAATTTTTTGGAATATTTACATGTAAAGATGATGGATAAATCCAAACCACAAGTCCAAAAATCATGAAACCATAGGACATACAAAATCAGTGAAAATGAAAAACAAATGGAAAATAACAAAATATGTCTACTTGAAGAGCATATGTGAACCCCTGTGATGGAGTGAGATCAGGTGTATGATAAGATACAAAGTATCCGTTTGTCGCTTCAATATACTAATCACTCGAATCTTGAGGTCATACATCCGTTCATGGCAGACATTTCATTTACCGGTCAACAACTATCGCAATTTGCGCCTGCTTCGCCGGAAGAAATTCGGAAAATAATTTTGCACTCCCGTTCGAAGTCTTGTGAACTTGACCCTATTCCGACCTATCTGCTGAAGCAATGTTTGGATAGCTTTTTGCCTGCAATGGTGTCAATAATAAATACATGTAGATCGCTTTGTGACTCGTCCGTTCCATGTGATTTTAAACAAGCCATCGTGCGACCACTTTTGAAAAAAAAACTGGTCTGGACAAAGAGATTTTCAAAAACTATCGCCCAGTTTCAATCCTCTCTTTCATCTCTAAAGTACTCGAAAAAGTGGTATCTAAGAGAATCGAAAGTCATCTCGATATAAACCTCTACCAATCAGCATACCGATCTGGTCATTCCACTGAAACTGCGCTACTTAGAGTACACCATGATATCGCACGCGCACTGGATAGTAATTGTTGTGCCATACTTATCATGTTGAATTTATCAGCAGCCTTCGATGTCATTGACCACAGTATTCTATTTCAAAGGCTCGAAAATTCATTTGGTATATCGGGATCTGCTTTGAAATGGATAAAATCGTATCTCAGTAATCGATGTCAACGTGTCTGCATAGACTCTACCCTATCGGATCCGAGTCCTTTGGAAATTGGCGTGCCCCAGGGGTCCGTTCTCGGCCCTAAATTCTACTGTTTATTTTCGAAGCCTATTGGTGAACTGTGTGGACGCCACAACATGATACACCATATATATGCCGACGATACACAGTTATACATTGCCGTCGAGCAGCTAGAGAACGTCCCAGACGTATCTTCAAAAATGTCAAAGTGTCTCGCAGATAAACGGCTTTGGAATCATCTGAAGTTAAATGAGGACAAAACAGAACTAATCGTCTTTGCACCTAAACACAGAGAAAAAGAACTGGCTGATTTTGAACTATCTATTGGTAAAAATGTTATAAGTAACGCCTCTTTCGTCAAAAACCTTGGCGTATATTTCGACAGAAGCATGAGCATGCATAAACAATGTATTTGTTGTTCCCGTCTAGCCTACGCAAATAACAGGAAAATTGGGTGTATTCGTCCGTACATTACCGAAGATGCGTGCAAGACCTTGGTAAATTCACTCGTAACTTCCATGCCCTATTCTATGATATAAATAAACAGTATATCGCAAAACTTCAGCGGGTCCAAATTCCGCGGCTAGGCTAGTTACGCGTACCAAGAGGGAGGAGCTAGTAACACCGTTGCTTATTGGTCTGCATTGGATTCCTGTTGAATAATGAAGTACAGGAATCTCCTGCTCGTGTTCAAGGCTTTGAACAATCAGGCACATATATGTTTACGGGAACTTCTTGAACATTATACGCCAGCTAGATCCCTCCGCTCAGAATCTTCCTATCTTCTTCGAGTGCCACGAGCACGCACCAGAACTTACGGGGACCGTCGTTTTGATTTGGTTTCAGCTTCTCTTTGGAACACTCTCCCGGACAACTTGAAAAAGTGTTCATCCCTTGCCTTATACAAAAAAGCACTGAAAACTCATCTTTTTAAACAACCTTTTAATTTGTAATTATGCTGGTTTTATCACATAGAAAGAGACCTTAATTTATATATGAACTGTTAATTGGTAGGTCATATATATGAATAGAGCGTATCTTATTAATTTGAAAGCAAATCAACTTCATTTTGATAATTTTTAAATTCTAGGCTCGTTTAGTGAATGTATATATTATTCATTTCTATTCTATTAGTTTTTCCTTTACAAATAATTTGAGTGTAATAATCTCTTTTAGCTTTTTTATAATCTTATGACTGTTTATCAATTCTTATAATATTTATTGCATGTATATGTAAAGCGCTTTAGAAATTTCTAGATAGATCGCTCTATAAATGTGTAAATAATAATAAATAATAATAATAAAGTGTCAAGGCCACATAGCATCAGGAAAAAGGTATAATAACACTTAAGTCAAACCCTCCGCGGGGAACTTTTTAAAGAACACTATTTATATGCAATTGTATCAAGTTTTATCAAAGAGAAAACCGAAGACATCTGGCAAAGTTGTATGAACAAATCACCAAGGACATGCACACAAAACTTGATAATAGTAGAATATACACGGAAAAACATTACAAAAATATTCAATTGTGCTGCAGTTACGATACCGACTTAGGACGGTCATTTGAAGTAACAAACGTCACTCAGCTGGTGTGGTTAACCGGTTTACGGGCGTCCTTCTTCCAACTCACCGTAAAAGCAGCACAATCAAAAGGACTCATTTGAACATTTATAAATAATCCTCCATACAGAGAACAAGAATCAACAGGTTTCTCAAGAAAAGAGGTCATAAAATTTATTACACACGAAAAGTTTGTTAAATAATATTTTGCTATCAAAAATATGAATTTGACGTCAACAAAAGTATATTGTGCTCTGTCCGTCTGTAAACGAGCTCAGATACTTGATAATAGGGATCCCAACTAACAGTCAGAGGGGACGAAGATCAGGATCTAGTCCTCTCTGAAAAGAATTGGACAAAACCCGTCATAGAGCTCCCATCGCCATGTTAGTCAAGGTGCAACGCTCAAGTAAAAGTCTGTATTGGGATGTAGAGAGACCCTAAGCAAGACCGATGGCCTTAGCGATGATCTCAGGGTCATACTGTCAATGTCCAATGAGTTTAATAATTTCAGAACCCGCCGATATGAAATTATCGGAACCTTCGACCCTCCTTAGTTTGTACACTAGATCACCGTAGAAATTGGGAGGGGAGATTCCACTGGATTCATTGTTGAAAAGTCCAATTTTCGAATTTGGATAAAATGATCTGTAAAATTTACCAAAAGTTTTTCGAAGTTTATATATGTAACCCCTGAGTAAGAACTTTATAGTGTTCTGAGAATTTTTGTATAAAAATCTATGGTCATCGATAAATAATATATCATCAAGATATCTAGAGGTGTCATTGAACTTATCAGTAAGGTCGAAACGTTTAGAGGTTTGAATAGAAAGCAAAAAAATCTGTCATAAAAGTACAAAAATAAATCTGCTATAAGGGGAGCGCAGTTAGTCCTTATAGCAAGATTAATCAATAAATAATTCAATGGGCAATAACTGCACTCCCTCTACAGCAGACCTGGTTATTTATTTATTCATTTTTTAAATAATAATAATATTATTATTATCATCATTATAATTATTGTTATTAACATTATTATTATTATTATTATTATTATTATTATTATTATTATTATTATTATTATTATTATTATTATTATTATAATCATTATTATTATTACTATTATCGTTATTATTATTAAAATTATCATCATCATTATCATCATCATCATCATTATTATTGTGTGTGTGTGTGTGTGTGTGTGTGTGTGTGTGTGTGTGTGTGTGTGTGTGTGTGTGTGTGTGTGTGTGTGTGTGTGTGTGTGTGTGTGTGAAAAGACAATATAATCCCGACCAGCCAATTACAAGCCACGAGACCTCTCTTTGGTTCGATTTATTTATTTGGAAGTTCAAGCACAAATTTAGTCCTTATCTCTTGGTCCATGATCGCTTTTTATACAGTGATAAGTCTTGCGTTGTGTTTTCAATGTTTATTTGTGGTGCGACAACTTTGTTACAGTCAAGTATACGACTCAATACAGGTTTTATATAAAACATTCCTTATACTGATACTAAAAGATTAAGAGACTATGGCTAAAAGACTAGTACTGAAAGATTAAGACTATAAGAGTCAGACTATAAAAGTAAGAGACTAAGACTATGAGAATGAAAGAATGAATATATTCTAATAACAATAACAACAGTATTAATACTACTTCCAATGCAATACGCCCAGCCCGTATGTGTACAATATCTATCTAATATGTCAACGTTATCAGTAATTCTCTTGATGTCACTGCAAATGCTCTATCAAATACAGGTTTAATCATAAAGACATATCAGGATATTGAACTACATAAAGGGTCCGAGTATTATGACAATTATAGCTTATCGAGTATTAACAAATATACTATGACTATAATTAATATAACATTCCATTTATTTTTCATTTTCACTGATTTTGTATGTCCTTTGGTTTCATGATTTTGGACTTGTGGTTTGGATTTATCCATCATCTTTACATCACATGAAAAAAACAAAGTAAAATAATTATGAGGACAACATTTAACATCTGGGAGGTCACAGGGTCACATTTGTCCCTACCCAATAGAAAATATTTATACGCAAATATTTTCTCCACCTTTTTCTTAAATGAAGTCCACTCTGTATACCCTGACTAAGTGTTACATATACCGAACTCTAATCAATTCACACAGAAAATCAAAAAAGTAATCAACATAATATGAATTTCAACAATGCAAGATAAACTATGTGCCCTGAATGTAACTTAATATAGTGCTGGTTCACTCTAGTGTTAATGTGGGTTCAAACTGCTATATCGAATCACGATGAAATTAAAATAAACAACATGGATAATGGACACATGCACATCATTTGTAATTTAACATAAATGAATTTTGTATTATCAAAATATAACCTGGATATAGTATACACAATCAAGCTGTGACCTAAGTGTGTCTCATAATGTTCTACATCAGGTTGGGTAGTAAGGACAATGAAATAATTGGTCGCACCCCATCCAGACGAGAACATGTATATCATGTACTTGCTATTTCGGTTGTACATGTAATCTAAATAAGACTTGACCTGGAGTTGATCTATATTATATTTAACTTGATACTTATTTCAACTTGGGGATTTCCTCAGGGTACATTCTACTGCATGTTTGACTGTCATAATCTAAACCATACAACTGCGACCCAGTGGGCGTTCCGTGCCGCATTATACGGTATACAACCGGCGGTACTCAAATGGTTAGTTCCCTGCGCCTACAACCCGGTAGGTGTTCCGTGCTGTGGTACAGTTTAACCATTTACGTACCGATTATGTCTTCCTGCAGGTAACTACCCTGTGGAAACTAATTCTATAATTTCGTAATCATTGTAATTAAAACATATAACTGACAATGATGATATAAACCTTTGAACATCTTGGATGTTCTTAGAGTGGACGGGCATTATTATTAACCCTTACACTGTCCACTACGTACACACATCCTGAATTATTCTTCTTTGATCTTTTTCTTCGCAGGTTTTAAAAATTTTACCTACATGTACATGCAATATGTAACTTATTTACAAGACATTTTAACAATAATAAAATGAATTTGAACATCTCTGATGTTTTAGGGTGGACGGGTCTTATTATTAACCCTTTACACTGTCCACCCCTCAATCGCACATCTAGAATATATCTTCTTTGGTCCCAGGTTTACTCGGATCTGGATCGCGATAACTTTTATTGAGTTCTATGTGGCATTTAGCATACACGTTTCTTCTCCGTAATTTTTTTAAAATGTTCATATTGTTGGTTCTTTTTCTTGATATATCCCCCTGCGCACTTAGGGGATTGGACCAGATTTCAGTTCTAACTTCAGTTTATTTACGTTCGGATAGACCGATGTTGGATTGGATACTGACGGTGTCCCTGTATTAGACTGTTTGTCTGTGGTGAAGTCATAGTAACGACCTCCACGTGGTGACCGTGGTCAACCGGTCTGGTTGACACCACTTTATTGTCTGGAGTTGATGTTTTGATACCTTGACTGCTTTGTGTATTCTGACTTCTTATACATACGTGAATGACTTAGGTTAAATCATCTTCTTATTAGAGTTGACTACTGCTGAGGGTAGTGATACAGGGTCATCTTCAAGCTCACTCCACAATTTTTAAAGTCTATGTATTTTTCGTTTGCTTGGATGTCGTCAATTGTTTTTTTATCGAGTGTCAGTGCTCTAGGTGGAGACTTTGGTTTAGTTCGAATTTCTTCTTTGCCTTTCGATTCGTCATTCTTGGAGGTAACTACTTCAATCGTATCTCCATTTCTCTTTTTAGCTGACTTTCTCTTGTTTCCTCCCTTGACCGATTGTTTACAAATTTAGAATTTACAAAAATAATTTTGAAGTCTAGTCCGAAATATCGAAAGTATTGCCAATTGGAAAGATATAAAATATATCCAAAAAGGGGGTCCGCTAAAGTAAACCTACTATCGTGTATTGCTTTATTAAATGTTCTCCCTGAATTTCCTCCTTCTCCTGAAGTTTTAGTGGAATTTTTATCTTTTTGGCAAAATGTACCGAAAGTCTTTCCAGACAATTAATAAACCAGTGATAATTTCGGAGAAATTCTTTAAAATTATTAGTATTGTTTTACTTTAGTACGATGTAAGTATCATATAGGTATTTATGGCTGAGCACGACAATTCTAATGACAATATGTTAAAAGGGGCCAGGTTCTAACAATGTGAGTGCCTGGGAGTGAGGATGCTTTACATATTACATTATATTCTAAGGGGACCTTGGACGTAATGGTTCTAAGAAATTACGGAAGAAAAAAGAGGAGTTACCGGCTCAGTTATGTGGCAGAAGTCACCATGGAGCTATACAATACATGAATATAAATAATATAATAGAACATTTAACACATTGCAAACATATTTGATTGTAGTGCAATTACGATACCGAATTAGGACGGTCATTTAATTTGACAAAAGCCAAACAAATGGTGTGGTTAACCGGTTTACGGGCCCACCTTCCCACTAACCGTAACAGCAGAACAATCAAAGGACGTACATTTAAAAATTTATAAATAATCCTCCATGTAAAGAACAAGGGTCAACAGGTATCGCATATTGAGAGGTCATAAAAATATAAACACGTAAGGTATTGTAAAACACATAATGGTATAAAAATGTATGCGACATCAACATGATAAACCGTGCTCTGCCAGTCTGAAAGCGAGCTAAGACCCTAGATCTGTAGGAGTCCCGACTAACAGTCAGAGGGGACGAGGTTCAGGACCATGTCTCCTCTGAAAGAGGTTTGGACAAGGCCCGTCATATAGTCTAGTAGTAAGTGACCTACAGATAACACATTAATTTGGATGTTTAACCTTTGGGTTTGATCCCTGGCATTATCTAATAAAGCCCGATAGAAGAACCTTATTATTGCTTAGATTCAAGGAATATTCGGTTAAAGAATTTTTGGAATGCATCGTCCATAATTTGTTTACATTTAACTTCATCTTTTAGTTTTTCTAACGTTCCCTGGGGTTGTGGGGACATGCCTATGGAAGCCATTTCTTTCTCGGATATGTTTGTTTTGAATTCTCTGGGTCCTACACTATCATTACTAGATAATGGTTCAAGGGGGTTGATATTTGGAGAAACAGTATCGATCTCCATAGGTTCTTCAATGGTTTCAGGGGTAACCATGGGATCTATAAGGGTATTTCTAGCATTAGTCGGACTCTCACTCTCTGGAACTATTACCGGGTTTAATTGTTCTTCACCCGAGTCAAGCGGTCCATGTGTAGTGTCACGACTTCGTATTCGCCTGCGAAGTTCCATTTACGGAATGGCATCCTCGTCAGACGAGTGTTCCTTTTCCTGTTGCTTGTACCTCACGATTCTGTCCATACAAATTTCTTCAGTGTCTGAGTTTTCGTTTTCTGTTTCTTCTGGAGGTACGACATATGTATTTTTTCTAATGATGTTTCTTTCGGAGTCCCTAGGAATCCTCCATTCGTCTATCTTGGCTAATCGCATGTCTGGCATGTGTCTTGGTGGTTGACCCGTCTAATTGATTTCTCACACGGAAAGTAACAGGTCCCATTTGATCTATTATCCTGTAGTAAGGAGTCCATTTGCTGTCCAGTTTGTTAAGTCTACTTAGGTTCCTTACGTACACTGGATCTCCTATCTTAAAATTTTCCTCAGTTGCGTTACGATTGCAATATTCTTTTTGTTTTCTTTTTACTTCCTTTAGGATTCTGTGTACCAAAGTGAAAGTTTATGTTGTTCTTGAAGGGCTATCTGGTGCTGGTCTTCACCCATATATCTCCTTCTTGGTTTCAGTATGGTATCCAGGGGTAATACAACATCTGTTGTGAAGTAAGTAAAACTGTGTAAACTTTGTTGATTCATTAGTATGGAAACGTATTGCTGCCAAGGTCTGGTTCAGATAAGGATCCCAGGTCTGAACATCCTCAATTATCTTCTTAGACATGACGTCATGAAGTGTACGGTGAAACCTGTCTACCTTTCCATTAGACTGAGGACTGTAAAAGGAGGTTTTAATATAGTGTACGTTCATTGCTTCTAGCGTTTCTTGAACTTTCTTGTTGATGTTCTCAGTTCTTTGTCTGTCACTATCTCTAAAGGTGAACCGAACCTTGGGAATATTTCTTCTAAGATAAGATGAGCTATCCCATCTCCAGCCTTATCTGGCACACTGAAGGCTTTGGGCCATCCTGAGTATAAATCTACAGAGGATACAATGTATCTGTTTCCTGATAAAGTCGTCGTATATGGTCCTGAAAGATCTAATCCAATCTTGGCAAATGGATAGGGTGGTATTTATATCTCCTATTGTAAGGGTTTCGGTTTCTTTGATCTCCTGGTCTGGCACAATATACACTTCTCTATTTGTTCGTTTATTTTCTTGTAAATAAGTGAAAAAAATTATTTTTTCTTGATTGCAAAATGTTTTATCTAATGTCATGTGTCCCAGATTGTCATGGCATTGTTGTATCACACATTTTTCAATGTCCTTGGGAACGTAGAGTCTTAAGATGGGGTCATCTAAATCCGTCATTGAAAGACGATACATCAATCTTTCCATCTCGAACAAACTCTTCATTTCCTTTGTAGATGCTTTTCCTTTTCTTAACCTCTCCATGAGTTTCTTCATCTTGTCGTTGTTTCTCAAGTATGTCAATATCTCCTGGGAGGTCAAGTTGCGGTTTAGCTATATCTCCTTGTGGTTGTGTCTTACTAGCAGCAAAGTCCTTGGGGTTGAATTCATTGGAGTTAATTACACCAACCTCAAAAAACCTGTCATCACTATCCGGTTCCTCAAGATGTTCATCTTGGTTCTTAGTGATGTTATGAGGCAATCGGGATAGTAAGTCGGCACATTGGTTTTCCTTTCCCTGGATATATTCCACCTTACAATCATATCTGGCTATACTTAGTGCCCATAGTTGTATCTTCTTATTTTGCATAGGTGAATCTAAGATGTACTTGAGGGGCTTGTGGTCTGTCCTTATTACGAAGCTAGCATTGTGTAGGTAGTGGTCAAACTTCTGAAGTGCATAGTAAATAGCAAATACTTCCTTTTCTATCGTTGACCACCGTGTCTGTGTCGGGCTCAACTTATGTGATAAGAAATAAATTGGCTTTTCTTCTCCTTCATCTGTCTACTGTGTAAGACATGTACCTATGCAACTGTCACTAGCATCCGTGTATACCACATACGGTTTGTTTGTATCAGGGTATCCAGGTAATGGTACTGTTGTCAAACTTTCCTTAAGAAAATCGAAAGCTGTCTTGCATATTTCCTTGTAAGACTGATCAAAGGCTCCGCAATCTTGGAGAAATTAGGAATAAATCTTCTGTAGTAACTACACATACCAATGAAACCTCTTACCTCTCTGACTGTCTTGGGAGTCGGCAAGTTTCTTATGGCTTCTACTTTCTTCATGTCCGGTTTGACTCCATCTTTACTAATAATAAATCACAAGTAATCCGCTTCCTCCTAGAAGAAAGTACATTTCTTCAGTTTTAACTTCAAACCATGTTTCCTTATTCTATCGAATATCTCTTGTATGTGTCTAATGTGTTCTTCTTCGTCTCTTGAAAATATCAAAATGTCGTCCAAGTAAGCGATTGCGAATTCCTCACAGCCTTGTAAAACGATATTCATTAGTTCTTGGAATACTGCTGGGGCCATACTCAATCCAAATGGAAGTACATTAAACTGAAACAACCCTCGATGACATGCGAACGCCGTCTTTTCTTTGCTGCTTTCTTCAAGCTGTATTTGCCAGTATCCACTCCTTAAGTCTAACGCTGAGAAATATTTTGCATTTCCAAGGAGTGTCAAGATGTCATCTATCAGTGGTAAAGGAAAAGATCTTGGTCTCATAACTTTATTCAGAGACCTAAAGTCTACAAACATTCTATTACTTCCGTCTTTCTTCTTAATTACTACCAAAGGAAATGACCATGGTGATTTTGATCGTTCTATAACTTTAGCGTCAAGCATCTCGTCTATGGCTTTGTCTATAATTTTTCTTTTATTCAAAGGAGTTTTGTACGGTCTATTCTTTAAAGGTCGACGATGACGTTCGGAAGCCTTGATATAACGTGACATACAGTAGCTGTCTGAGGTGTGATCACTGTCTTCTTGTTGAGTCTTAGAATAGACGAAATATGAATGTCCTCTTCTAATTTCACGTAAGTCTTTCCGATTCTCAACATCTCTAAGTCGAAGTATATACGTACTCCGTGTTCTTTGAGCCAATCCCGGCCCAAAATAAAATTCCGGTTTAAACATGATGTTACATAAAACTTCTGACTCATAGAAAGTCCGTTTATAGAAAAGGGTATTGTTACTTGTCCTAAGACAGAGAGTGGCTTTCCGTCTGCTGCTTGTAAGGAAGGGGTTATATCTTGCATAATCTAGGTTTTTGGGGGTAAGTTATTGATCATTTTCTTACTAAAAAGGGAAACTTCTGCTCATGTGTCAATCAAAGTACGACATCTTAACTTTCCCACTCTGATAACAGAAGAACTCGGGTTTCCAGTCAGTTCTATCTTAAAAGTATTTGATTTTTGCTTATTCTTATCCTTATCTGAAGTTTTCCTAACTTTTTTCTTGCTCCCTCCATTGTGAAGAGAGCTCTTTAGTTTCCCTAGTACCTACCCTGTTGGCCATGAAATACTGGGACCCTATTCCTGTCAGGTACTTCCCTGTTGGGGCAATTTCTTTTTAAATGACCTATCATGTGACATATCCAACACTACCTCTCTCCAACAACAACTATCCAACAACTATCCTCTCACTTTATCCAAGTAAAATGATGGGGTTTCTATTTATTAACCCCGTATAGTCCCTAACTTGTTTAGGAGAAGGGGTATAAACCTGATTGAGAGAGGGATCACCGTTCGTATATTGTATGAGTTTTGCATGACTGTTCATGTTCTTTGTTGTATTTCCCCTTTGGGCTGTGTTTACCAAATACTTCATTTACCTGCACTCACGCGCGATATGTCCCAACTCATTACATTTAAAACATCTCATTTTGCGCGAGAGATCTATCTCCATCGGCTCTATTTGTCTTCTTTCAATTTGTGGTAATGGTACATTACCTGTCAACTCCTTCCCCTGTATATCGGCTTTATCGGGGTTTGGGGTGAACAGGACGCAGATAAGGATTATTAGACTGAGCATTGTCACTTGCTATATTTGAGGCATAGTTAGAGTCAGAACGAAGATTAAATCTTTTTCTAAGGTTCTGTTCTTTCATTGCAACTTCTACTGCTAGTCAGAGGGTCTTCTCTTAAAAGTTTCAATCTCAGAAAATCATGATACAACCCGTCACAGAATACGTCAGGTAATTGTTTTTGAATAAGAGCCCTAGTCGGTATGGACATGAGGAGGGTAATCGTCTTCAGCTATTCTTAGTAATCTTCCAGAAAACATCTGTACACTTTCGAGAGGTTCCTGTCCTAACTTACTCAAAACCGTCATGGCATGTTGTGGGTCCGTTATTTCTGCAAATTAAGCCGGCGTGGCCTAGAGGTATCGCGCCGGACTCCTGATCGGGAGGCCGGGGTTCGATTCCCGCTCTGCCATACCGGTGTCCTGTCTTTCGGATGAGACAGTAAAAACCGAGGCCCAGTGTCGTGGTATGCATGGCACGTAAAAGATCCCTCATTGCTTCGGTTGGGTCCGTTGCAAAGGTCAAAATTTGTATGCCCTGCATCAGGCAGATGCCGTCACCATATACCATATACGTGAAATATTCGTGGTGTGACGTAAAACAAAAATCAATCAATCAATCAATATTTCTGCAAATCGTCTTTACATTTGACTCTTAAGATCATTCCAACTCGGATTCTCTTCGGCTTTCTTACATTCACCAATCTGTGCACAAAGTCGGCCACTGAACCGGCACAAGTCATGTGAACGATTCTTGGAACATCCGCGTCTCATGGAGCAAAAACTCGCGGAAAAAATAGAGCTCATAGCAACACATACATTGGACAGTCCGGCATTGTGATGAAGATCCGAAAACGCTCCAGGATCTTATCGACAATATTGTTCCGCATTACCGCAATGACCATTCAAAGTGTCATCCGGACTCTAGGTGTAAAACCGATGGGAACTACGAAACATCCAGGGAGGTGCTTACGAGCAGAACCGCGAGAAACCCATTGGAAAACGCGTTAAAAAGTTCCGTTATTTACAAAAACCCTAAAGATTACGTCCTGTGTAAGGAGACATTTTATGTTGAAAGCTTCAACAACGTCATGGATATTTTCCAGGACAAGAGAATCGCATTTGGCGATGACCAACACAAAATGCGATCGAATCTAGCGGTATTACAGTGGAATGAAAATGTAAACCGTGAACATACTTCAGAGTACTGTTCACAAAATCCTAATGCGACGCGAAACGAAAAGGGGAAAAAATTAACGTTTTGCTACAGAGACAATATTTGGTGTAGATATATAGACTCTATATATTAGTAAGTAAGTGAATAATTTGTTTATTATAGTGACATGTGTACATGAAAAAACAAACAACGAAGTTGATGAGAATAATATTACAAACACCCGGCCCATCGGACCTATAAGTCACCTTTAAATAATGAATTTAATAAACGTGCACATCAATGATTAAGAGAAAATTCGCCTTAAAGTTGTTTGTCTGATTTCGAAACATAATTTCAAATATGTTGCAAATTTTATAGGATGGTCATTAGTTAAGGAAGAAAACAGATAAGTATGACTGTGTTGAAATATAATATATTGTGCATGTATTTTTTTTTTTACTTGCGCCTTTCTAAATCTAATCTAAGATATTTTCAAGTACGCGGTATAATTATTATTTATTGTTAACTGTGATGCACCTTTAGCCTTCACTTTGTAAAGTAACCCATATGTGTTTGTACTCGGCCGAAACACGCTGTGTGTTTTTTACCGCTGCTACAGCGACAAGGACCGCCCAACTCCAAATACGCTTAATTGCATTACCACCGGTTTTTCATGTAGGTCAAGCTCGGCCTTTAACTACATTTTCTTCATATAGACTTTGCAGAATCAACAATTTGTACAAGAAAATCCATTCTACACTAATACAATACGTCATTCACCCTGGAAGTTTCTCATGGGAATGCGCATCCAAGTAAAATTCGCTTTCTGAAGTCACATTGATCACGTGATGTATCAATGCCAAATCCTACCGAAATTCTATGTAAAACTATGAAAACTTAATTTCTTTTCTATACATTTAACCGCATAGTCTATTACTTGTGGAATGATTAACATTGTTGACACAAAATTCAAAATCTAAATAACAGAAAAGAAATAAAAATTTACTAATTAGATACTTCGTAAAGCATCAGAACTTTCCGGAATCAGAAGTACTTAATTCCGAGTCTCAAATTACGATAATCCCTCCTCTGTAATCTTGTTAGCGCTGGTATTAAGCTTAAACAATATTTACCAAAAAACTGTGGTTGACTTATGAATAAAAATGCTATTATGTCCGTTAACCTCAGTAACATATAGATACACATGAAAGATAGTTCATTAAAAAATACAATATTAAGAACCCTAATGTTATCATTTTTTGTCACTGGATAATAACATTCTTTACTCCCCTGCTATATTGTTGACGTCCCGACAACTACCCAAAATTCAAATTAAATACTTATATCCGTAACAGTTATTCGGCTATGCAAAACATAGTTACTAATAAAATTCAAAACACACTTATAAAACTCTCAAATGTTTGTTTACTCAATACAATATATCAAGAGCAATATAATACCGGAGGTATCATGAAATTGATTAATTGTGACAAATTATAAATAAAAAAATCATTTCTTTGCCAATTACGCGCATATCAATAAATTAGATTTTGTTGTGGTCTCCAAAATATCATCATTACAAATATAAATTTCTTGTTTAGAAGCAGAAACAGGGAAAGTAACCGTATTCGGATCCTTCACAGCTGTAGGTACTGCCCTTGCTTCTCCGTAATGTCAAACGAAAGTCATCGTCATCCTTATCGATACTAACGTCATCCTGCTCCAATATTGTTTTTAAGGCAATACCATCTCTGAAGGTATCAGATGATGGAACGTCTCCTACATTTGACAAATCGACTGTAGGACCATGCTCCCCTGCAGTTTTAGAACTACCACCTTCCATTGACACTTCACCGTTTCCCGCACCGAGACCACTTGTCCTCCATCTGACGCGATAGTCTCAACATTCCCGTTCCCAAGCGCAGGAAAATCCAGTGTCCAAGGATTACGGTGAGTTAGAAAAAAGCCTTCTCGACCAAGCCCCAGTCAAACCCATGAGTTGGCTCCGTTTTATTGATGACATTGAAATGAAATGGACAGCTGGTAGAGAGAATCTGGGTGAATTCCTTAATTTTGCCAACAAGTTTCATCCTCAATAAAGTTCACGGTTAATATTTCTGACACCACTAATGTATTCTTGATACCAAAACCACCCTCCTGAACGGAAATATAACCTTTGCTCTTTACACTTAACCCACTGATTTTCAGCTCTACCTTAGGCCCGATAGTTGTCATCCTCCCCATATCTTCAAAGGAATCCCGAAAAGTCTAGCCATTAGAGTACGGCGAATATATTCGACCGATGACTTGTATCACACCAGGAGCTCGGAACTCAAACGGAGACTTTGTCATAGAGGCTATAATAGGAACTCCGTCGAAAGAGCTATTTCCGATGTCAAGTCCATTGGTAGAACAAATTTGCTCGAATACAAGATCAATGACGCTGCACCGAGAATACCATTGGTCACCATCTTCCATACATTATTACTAGGCCTATCCTTCATTCTACATAATCACTTCCCTACTCTCCACAAATCCAAGCGTATGGTTACGGTAATTCCGTCGCCCCCAATGGTGACTTACAGAAAGCCGAAAAGCAGTAAAGATCATATAGTCAGATCCAGGCTTGACAATCCACTACCTGTTGGTTTATTCACAACCTGCAATAACAAACGCTGCAAACTTTGTCCCCAGTCACAAACCACCTCTGCCTTCAGAAGATCCATTACAGGACACGAGTACAAAAGTTTGGAAAAGCTCTCTTGCAAATCCAAAAATGTGGTGTACTTAATTACATGCAGAGTGTGTAAGAAACAATATGTCCGGGAAATAGAGGATGCGCTCAACATGCGGGTAAATAACCACAGGTCGTCCATCACCACTAAACAATGGTAAGCATTTTAACAAAGTTGACCACTATTGGGAGGATATGATGGCTGTGGCCATAGACCATAACATTATGTAGACGACAGAAGAAAGAGTTGCCAAAGGAAACTTTTGGCAACTTGCGCTTAAGACAGTAGAACCTAATGGTCTTAACAAACTGATGGATGCCTACCATATATTAACATATTTTATAAGCCTAATTAGAAATCAGTGGCATTTATCCACCTGAATTTTAGTTATATAAAGCCAAAACCTCTAATAAGGAACCAGTTTCTTTTTCTGTTTGACATACATTAAGACTATTGACAACAATAACATATAAAATACGAAAATAACTGGTGACACATGACTATGGCACTAACAACAATGTACCACAGTGGACATTCAAGGAACCCTGGAATTCAGAGGTGAGACCAGGTGCCCGAAAGAAATGAGCGTCTCCTGTTTGGGTAGCCACACCCGCCGTGAATAGCATTAACTGTTCAGGGTTGACTTGCAATTCCCTTTTGCAAACCGCCCCTGATCAAATGGACGGGGAATTAACGTAAGACTGTTTTCCTTATTCTTTTTATATGTCTCCCTATTTGAACTTAATCGGTTTAAGCAAATCGATTAAATTCTTGTATATGAAATCAGTTGAGGAAGACACAGTGTGTGTAAGCCATTAATGAAATGTACCCTATATAGGTCTAAAACTGACATATACACACCACCTGAGCATCAGTTAAAAGGTAATTTTTGACCGTACGGTTGAAATCACGTGATTACGCTGGGAGCGTAGTTTAACTGGTCGCCGAAATCGAAGCTTGTTTCCAGCTCGGATTATTGCCTTGAGGCGCTTGGTAATCGAGGTATTGGTAATGGGGAGGTGTGAACATGCTATAGTTTGGTGTAACAATGTGTATGGTTTGAATTGGTAATATAAAGTACATTCTATAGTCCCAATTATGGAGATTCTAGTAGTGTTTTATTTTTTCACTTTGATTGGTTTTATTACTTTTTAAGGGGTGGGGTGTTTGATGTTTTTGTTTGTTTTGATCTCTATTGGGAAAGTTTATTTTTAAGAGTTTGAGAACATGATCCGATATTTCTCCCGTACTTTACAAATTACACAGTGGGGCATACTTTCCCACCTATATCTATGGGACTGCCATACAAATCTGTTTCGCCTTCTGTCCAGACAAACTGCCCGAGTCTTTTTATCTAAATATCGAGGATCATCCCAAACACCACGAAGGCAGAGTATTGTCCAGGACGTCTTGTATAGGACCTTTCTCTTTCTATGATTACAAAGCCGGTGTGGCTTAGTGGATAAGGTGCTCAGCACGTGATCGGGAGGTCCCGTGGTTCGATGCTCGCCCTGGGCACACCTGTGTTCTGTATTTCGGATGAGACGATAAAAACCGAGGTCCCGTGTCACGGTGTGGCACGTAAAAGATCCATCACTGCTTCGGGCTGGTCCGTTGCAAAAGTCTAAATTTGCATGCAATGCATCAGGCAGATGCCGTCACCATATACGTGAAATAATCGTGGAGTAACGTAAAACAATAATCAGTCAGTCTAGGATTACGCTAGTGAGGACTGACGTCTGAGTCTGGTCACCACATCTGCCAGTTACGATCATCTATCATGCATGGCGACGAGGAGCATTGCGAGGCGGTTCAGTGTCCACAAGGTCCTTTGTCATGGTAATGGTGGAATATTCATCCAGTCCCAGTCATTATTTGCAAAACATGCTTGTAACGCTTGAGGCTTATCAGGTGATAGATTTAAAGTTACTGTGTTCATTGTTGGGTTTTAGAAACAGAATGATGAAATGTGGAAGAGGTTTAGATATCATAAAACGCTTTCTGATAATTAATTTCTAATCGAAAATTTTACTTTGTTCTTTTCATTACGTTAATTACCGAGTATAAAATTCTTTTCCTTATAAAAATAATCCGAAATCAAAAACGTTTAGACCGTGGCTTCACAACTTTTGATGGTCGTTATTTGCGTTCATATTGAATAAAGCAATTGATATAAATTTTGTGTCGCAATGTTTGGCATGGTTGACCACAAGTACCCCGGTCATCCGCTCTTGTGGGGTCAGCATGGTGAATCGATACGTGATTGACAGCGTCAGATTATCACTATCTGCTAGTTATACAAGTAAGATATGGGGCTTACATTTCCCCCTTTTTTCAAAGACAATAATGGTGTAGAAACACGATAATTTACAATAAAGTTAATACAAACATTTACAATAAACGTAACGATTTGGATTTCCTATAGTAAATATCCCTGATGGTGATGCCTCGAGACTCCCGTCGTATGGCATTCATATATTTGTTGGTTCTTTTTGCCAGAGCCTGTTTGTGACGTTTTCATCTTTCATACAAAAAGTTTCAAATAACGTTGAAACATTTAGCTCGGGGTTGCAGTTATCATTAACTTAAAAAATATTCGGAAAAATCTTTAGGTCTTATTGAGAACTTTTAATCATAATTTGAAAATGTTATTTATTCCCATTGCAGGGTAGAGGTCGTAAAAGTTCCCCGCTGAAGTCTTGATTTAAGTGTTATTATACCCTTTTTCCTGATGCTGTGTGGTTGTGGCATTTTCTACATAGTGTTTGTTCACATTAATGTATAGATACAGTACTGAATTATATTTCTTTCGTCTGTACTTAATGGCATACACAGCGGGTGTGGCTAGTCAAACAGGAGACGCTCAGTCCTCCTGGGCACCTGGTCTCACCTCTAAATTTAAGATTTTACATGAACGTTGCAAGCTGACTAAGACGGACGTGATGACTGTATGGCGGACTTCTTTAAAATGTTTTCAGAGGAGACCTGGACCGTGTCCCCTCTGACTGTTAGTTGGAACTCCTACAGATCAAAGATCTATGCCCACTTCCAGATCGGCAAAGCACGGTTTACTTGTTGATGTCAATTTATACTCCCATCTAAAAAAGCTTGTTGATCTTTGCTCTTTTTATAGTAGATTATTTATAGATTTTTGACTGTGTGTTCTTTGCATATACTGTTACACTATGAGTAGGATAAATCACACACATTGATTGACTACTGTCAAATCAACTGACCATTCTAAGTCGGTAATTGCACATTAATTGAAAAGTTTTGTGATGTTCTGATGTGTTTTCAAATTATCACATCATTAATAGCGTTATTTTCGTGGTGGATTCTGTCATACGGTTAAGTCAGATGCTTTTATCTTTTGCTTTAAGCCTATGAAAAATCTTCATAGCTGTAACGCCATTACATTTTATTCCGGAGTGTTAAAATTATCACTGTCGATTTAACGTTGTTTTAATTGAATTTAATCAAAACTGGTTTTAGAGCATTTACGGTGGGTGTGGCCAGTCAAATAAAAGACGCTCGCTCCTCCCGGGCACCGGGTCTCACCTCTGAATTTCAGGGGTACGAGAATGTCCACTGTGGTACTTTGTTGTTAGTACCATTGTCATGTGGCACCAGTTACTTTCGTATTTTACATTAACGTTACACCTATTCCCTTTGCAGTATGAAGCTCGTAAAAATATTCACCACGAAGAAAGAGTTTAACTGAAATGATGTTATGTGGCAGTGGCATTTTCTACACAGTCTTAGTTCACATTAATATGTATTATATATCTGAATTTCAGAAGTCCGTGAATGTCTACTATGGTACATTGTTGTTAGTGACACAGTCATGTGGCATTAGTTACTTTCGTATTTAACAATCCCATTTTAAATTTTAAATACGGATGCTTTTTCTGATATCTGTTGTCTTCAAGTGTTTTGGGGTTGTTTTTTTTTTTTTGTTACTTTTATTTCTGTTGATGGAATTGTAAACTATTTTAGGAAGATAACAAATCAAGCTATCTTTGAATATTGCAGATCAAGAATGGCTCTTTCACCTTTAACCTCCTGAAAGACACTAAGTTTGTAGTGTTTGTAGGTGTTAAAGAAGTATATGAGTATTAATATGTGTTTCTAATCCCTCCTGAGCTCTCAACCCATCATTATTTGATGGTCTATATCTACCACTGTTTTGCCTACTAAGCATGGACGTTGTGTAATTCCACTTTACTGTCAGTGTCGGCTATTCCTGTTACTAAGCATGGATGTTGTGTAATTCCACTTTACTGTCAGTGTCGGCTATTCCTGTTACTAAGCATGGATGTTGTGTAATTCCACTTTACTGTCAGTGTCGGCTATTCCTGTTACTAAGCATGGATGTTGTGTAATTCCACTTTACTGTCAGTGTCGGCTATTCCTGTTACTAAGCATGGATGTTGTGTAATTCCACTTTACTGTCAGTGTCGGCTATTCCTGTTACTAAGCATGGATGTTGTGTAATTCCACTTTACTGTCAGTGTCGGCTATTCCTGTTACTAAGCATGGATGTTGTGTAATTCCACTTTACTGTCTGTATCGGCTATTCCTGTTACTAAGCATGGATGTTGTGTAATTCCACTTTACTGTCAGTGTCGGCTATTCCTGTTACTAAGCATGGATGTTGTGTAATTCCACTTTACTGTCTGTATCGGCTATTCCTGTTACTAAGCATGGATGTTGTGTAATTCCACTTTACTGTCTGTATCGGCTATTCCTGTTACTAAGCATGGATGTTGTGTAATTCCACTTTACTGTCAGTGTCGGCTATTCCTGTTACTAAGCATGGATGTTGTGTAATTCCACTTTACTGTCAGTGTCGGCTATTCCTGTTACTAAGCATGGATGTTGTGTAATTCCACTTTACTGTCAGTGTCGGCTATTCCTGTTACTAAGCATGGATGTTGTGTAATTCCACTTTACTGTCTGTATCGGCTATTCCTGTTACTAAGCATGGATGTTGTGTAATTCCACTTTACTGTCTGTATCGGCTATTCCTGTTACTAAGCATGGATGTTGTGTAATTCCACTTTACTGTCAGTGTCGGCTATTCCTGTTACTAAGCATGGATGTTGTGTAATTCCACTTTACTGTCAGTGTCGGCTATTCCTGTTACTAAGCATGGATGTTGTGTAATTCCACTTTACTGTCAGTGTCGGCTATTCCTGTTACTAAGCATGGATGTTGTGTAATTCCACTTTACTGTCAGTGTCGGCTATTCCTGTTACTAAGCATGGATGTTGTGTAATTCCACTTTACTGTCAGTGTCGGCTATTCCTGTTACTAAGCATGGATGTTGTGTAATTCCACTTTACTGTCAGTGTCGGCTATTCCTGTTACTAAGCATGGACGTTGTGTAATTCCACTTTACTGTCTGTATCGGCTATTCCTGTTACTAAGCATGGACGTTGTGTAATTCCACTTTACTGTCAGTGTCGGCTATTCCTGTTACTAAGCATGGATGTTGTGTAATTCCACTTTACTGTCTGTATCGGCTATTCCTGTTACTAAGCATGGACGTTGTGTAATTCCACTTTACTGTCTGTATCGGCTATTCCTGTTACTAAGCATGGACGTTGTGTAATTCCACTTTACTGTCAGTGTCGGCTATTCCTGTTACTAAGCATGGATGTTGTGTAATTCCACTTTACTGTCTGTATCGGCTATTCCTGTTACTAAGCATGGATGTTGTGTAATTCCACTTTACTGTCTGTATCGGCTATTCCTGTTACTAAGCATGGATGTTGTGTAATTCCACTTTACTGTCTGTATCGGCTATTCCTGTTACTAAGCATGGACGTTGTGTAATTCCACTTTACTGTCTGTATCGGCTATTCCTGTTACTAAGCATGGACGTTGTGTAATTCCACTTTACTGTCAGTGTCGGCTATTCCTGTTACTAAGCATGGATGTTGTGTAATTCCACTTTACTGTCTGTATCGGCTATTCCTGTTACTAAGCATGGATGTTGTGTAATTCCACTTTACTGTCTGTATCGGCTATTCCTGTTACTAAGCATGGACGTTGTGTAATTCCACTTTACTGTCTGTATCGGCTATTCCTGTTACTAAGCATGGACGTTGTGTAATTCCACTTTACTGTCTGTATTGGTTGTTCCAGTTACTCATAACATTTTATTAAACTTCGTGTAGTAATGTTTAGTTGATTTATTTTATTTCCGTCGCACTGACCTTTGTTTTGGCACTTTATTTATAAGGTGACTTGATTTCCATTCGTTTCTGCCTATCCTAGATAAGTACATCTAGTGTAAGGTGTGTGACATACATATCTCCACGATAACCCTATGACACGGTGTCCTGACTAGCCACTGAGTGTTATGAACCATATTCATGCATCATGGGCAAATGTTCGACGACCGAAAACAACAAACCACAAAGAACTTCAAAGGCGGGATGTTTGACTTTTACTATATTCTGTATAGTAGTCCCTTTTACAATCATTTGTACCGTGTTCATATTACAACATCGAGCTATAGCGGAGTTAACACGTCGTGTGGACCATCTTGAAATTGCATTATGGGAACCGAAAATAAACTCTCATCAAGTAAGATGTCACTAATGTTATATAGAACAGTAGAGTTCACGTAAATGGCTGTCCGCTTTAATATATTTAAGATCAGTTACGTTAAAAATGGAAGAAGTTGCCAGAGGCAACTTGAATATGTCTTTTCCACCGACTGTGCGTTTACTCGTATGTGAGTTATTCATGTGCGTTTCTTACGTATCCTGTCGCCATTCTTTATAGAAGAAAAAAGAGGAGTTACTGGCTCAGTTATGTGGCAGAAGTCACCCTGGAGCTATACAATACATGAATATAAATAATATACTAGAACATATAACACATGACATAAATATTTGATTGTAGTGCAATTACGATACCGACTTAGGACGGTCAGTTAATTTGACAAAAGCCAAACAAATGGTGTGGTTAACCGGTTTACGGGCCCACCTTCCCACTCACCGTAACAGCAGAACAATCAAAGGACGTACATTTAAAAATTTATAAACAATCTTCCATGTAAAGAACAAGGGTCAACAGGTATCGCATATTGAGAGGTCATAAAAATATAAACACGTAAGGTATTGTAAAACACATAATGGTATAAAAATATATGCGACATCAACATGATAAACCGTGCTCTGCCAGTCTGAAAGCGAGCTAAGACCCTAGATCTCCCGACTAACAGTCCGAGGGGACGAGGTTCAGGACCATGTCTCCTCTGAAAGAGGTTTGGACAGGCCCGTCATATAGTCCCCACCGCCCTGTTAGTCAGCGTGCAACGTTCAAGTAAAAGTCTGTATAAGGCTGTAGAGGGGCCAAATACAAGACCTATAGTCTTTTTGATGATCTCAATATCATATTGTCTATTTAGAAGACGTTTGACTATTTTATTACATAATAAAATAACGTTATCGGAGCCTTTTACTTTCCTTAGTTTATATACGAGATCACCGTAAAAATTAGGATGGGAAATTCCATTGGATACATACTGTTGAAAAGAAATATTTCCAAATTTAGATAGAAGTTCTGAATAAGATCTGAAGAATTTGCCGAATGTTTATAGATTTATAGATTTAATAAGGCAACCGCATAAACATAATTATCAATGTAGTAAATATCGATATAAAGAACTAAAAGCCACAACTATCTGTAACTTCAAAATTATCCGCATGATTGTATACATGATAAACAAATCAATTGAAGATATGCAGATAACGTTTCATATTCAATCAAAATAAATTCAATTTGTCGTGACTTAAGGAACATTTAATGAGCAAATTATCCATGAAAAACCACACAATAAATTATGAAACATCCTCAAATGAGATACATGGAACACGTGATCAGTGCCCGGTTTCAGGTTAGATGTCAAGGTACCCAGTTTTGCGTTAGACCTCAAAGTACCCGGATTTAGATTAGACCGCTAAGTACCCGGATTTCGGTTAGATCTCAAAGTACCCTGTTTTACATTAGACCTCATAGTAACCTGTTTTATGTGAGACATCAAAGTACCCAGATTCGCGTTAGACCTCAAAGTACCCGAATTTAGATTAGACCTTAAAGTACCCGGGTTCTAGATTAGACCTCAAAGTACCCTGTTTTAGGTTAGACCTGAAAATGCCTGGTTTAGGTTAGACCTTAAGGTACCCGGGTTCCAGGTTAGACATCAAAGTATCCTGTTTTAGGTTAGACCTCAAAGTACCGGAATTTTACATTAGACGTTAAAGTACCTGGGTTTTAGGGTATACCTCAAAGTTCCCTGTTTTAGATCAGACCTCACAGTACCCGGTTTTAGGTTAAATCTCAAAGTACCGGTCTTAGGTTAGATGTCAAAGTATCTGCTTTTGCGTTAAACCTCAAAGTACCCGGTTTTGGGCTAAATCTCAGAGTACCTGGGTTTTCGGTTAGATCTTAAAGTATCCGGTTTTGCATTAGACCTTAAAGTACCCGGATCTAGATGATACCTTAAAGTATCTGGGTTTTAGGTTAAACCTCAAAGTACCCTGTTTTAGGATAGACCTTTAAGTACCCGGTTTCGTGTTAGACCTCACAGTACCATGATTTAGATTAAACCTTAAAGTAGCCGGGTTTTTAGTACAGACCTCAAAGTACCCTGTTTTAAGTTAGACCTCAAATTACCCGGTTTAGGTTATACCTTCACAACTTTTAAACATACTTTCATTACTATATTAACAAAATTATTCAACTGTATCTTTCATTCAGGATGTTTTCCTGAAATTTGGTCTGAAGGTATTATTATACCTTTACACAAAAAGGGGGACAGAGGTGATCCAAATAAATCTCGTTTTATCACACTTGTTAGCTGTTTATCAAAACTATTACATCTGTACTGAATAGTAGACTGTTAAAATGGTCTGATAATTACAATATGATATCTGATGCTCAATTTGGCTTTAAACCTAATTATAGTACAGTGGAAGCCATCTTTTCTTTACATTGCTTAATTAATAAATCTTAAGTTAGTAAAAGAAAAAAGAGGAGTTACTGGCTCAGTTATGTGGCAGAAGTCACCCTGGAGCTATACAATACATGAATATAAATAATATACTAGAACATATAACACATTACATAAATATTTGATTGTAGTGCAATTACGATACCGACCTAGGACGGTCATTTAATTTGACAAAAGCCAAACAAATGGTGTGGTTAACCGGTTTACGGGCCCACCTTCCCACTCACCGTAACAGCAGAACAATCAAAGGACGTACATTTAAAAAGTTATAAATAATCCTCCATGTAAAGAACAAGGGTCAACAGGTATCGCATATTGAGAGGTCATAAAAATATAAACACGTAAGGTATTGTAAAACACAAAATGGTATAAAAATATATGCGACATCAACATGATAAACCGTGCTCTGCCAGTCTGAAAGCGAGCTAAGACCCTAGATCTGTAGGAGTCCCGACTAACAGTCCGAGGGGACGAGGTTCAGGACCATGTCTCCTCTGAAAGAGGTCTGGACAAGGCCCGTCATATAGTCCCCACCGCCCTGTTAGTCAGCGTGCAAAACATTGTTTTGTTTCTTTGTGGATTATAAGAAGGCTTTCGATAGTGTAAATAGATTCAAGCTTTTTAACAAATTGTCAAAATATGGGGTAAAAGGGAAAATGTTTACTATCTTAAGAGCTCTGTATAACGATGTCAGATGTTGTGTAAAAGCGAAGTCAGAGCTGTCAGATTTTTCAATATGTCATCAGGTCTAATGCAAGGCGAGGGATTATCTCCCTTTCTTTTTCTCTGTTTATTAATGATTTTAAAAACGAGCTTATACATCATAATTGTGAGTCAGTCGAATATAGAGATTTATCCTTGTTTTTATTACTGCATGCTGATGATACTGTTTTATTTTCTGAATAAATTGAAGGATTACAAAAAATTTTGGACACTTTACATGTATATAGTAATAAATGGAATTTAACTGTAAATACTGATAAGACGGAGATAGTAGTAATCCGTAATAGTGGTCGCTTACCAAAGAATGTTTTGTGGTTCTATAATAATACTAAAATTGAAGTATTAGACAGATTCTCATATCTTGGTTTAACTTAAATTTACAAGAACACAAAATGTTTTGGCTCTACAGGGCAGAAAATGTATGTTTAATATACTGAATATTATTGAGTGTATGTAATTCTCAATATTTGAATATAGAAACAAAACTCCATGTATTTGATACCTATGTTAAGTATATTGTGTTATGGCAGTGACGTATGGGGTTTTCATGAAGCGAAAGATATAGAAAAAGTGCATATTTCTTTTTGCAAACGTATTTTAAAATTAAAAAGAAATACATCTAATTATATGGTTTATTCAGAACTTGGTAGATCGCCACTAATACTGTACAGACAGTTTTGTATAATACAATATTGTTTGAAGGTTTTAAATGACAAAAATTGTGTATTAAATGGCTTATATGACTATATGTTTGAAAATATTAATGTCCACCAATGCTGGCTCAAAAATGTGAGAGATATATTAAATATATTGGGCTTTGGTCGTGTTTGGACAACTCAGTATGTTTATAATAAACAAATATTTTAACTAAATTTAAAACAAGATTGAATGATATTTTATACAGGAAATGAATGAGTTTTTCGAGTTGTCGCCAAAGTGTAGGCTTTATAAATACTTACCTAATACCCATTTTCTACAATATTATCTTTGAAAATCACTCCCAGATTATTTCTTATCAATTTTATTTAAATTTAGATTGTCCAATCACAATTTCTTTATTGAGAAAGGAAGATATGTAAATGAAAGTAGAAGTGACAGACTTTGTATTAAGTGTACATGTAATGAAATTGAGGATGAATACCATTTTATTATACTTATATGTCCTATGTATACTAACTTGAGATTAGCATTCATCAAAGATCCAGATTCATGGAAAGTTTGGAGCGGTTTTATGATAATACTAAACTGGAAATTGTAGATAGTTTTAACTACCTTGGACTAGTATTTAATTTTAATGGGAGATTTCTTACCATGCAAAAACATATACATGTAGCACAGCAAAGGAAAAAGGCCATGTTTGCAATTTATAGTACTCTTAAATCTCTTAATTTTTATATACTTACAAAATGTTCGGTTTTTGATATTTATGTTTGTAGCATACTTAATTACGCTGCTGAGGTTTAGGGGTTTCATTAAGCTTTAGATGTGGAAAAGGTCCACACTTCTTTTGGTAAAAATATTTTGGGACTTAAAAAGAGCACTGCCAATAACTTATTGTATTGTGAATTAGGGAGATATCCGTTATACCTATCGCGTAAAATGAAAATATTTAAATTTTGGCTAAAATTGAAAAATACATCAAATTGCATACTTAAGGCCAGTTATGATGACATGGTGGAAAGGAAGGACGATTGGATATAAAGTATACGAAATGAATTAAACCGTCTTGGTCTAACCTATTTATTTGATGACACACACAGCGAGCATCTTATGTTTAATATTATAGAAGAAAAAAAAAAGAATTAAAGATATGTACCAACAAAATATCTTACTTGAAATCTCAAGAACTGCTAAGGGATTTTTATATCAACATTTAATAGACAATTTCACTACACAATATTATCTAATAAAACCTATTCCCTTGTTATATAAGAAATATATCGCTAAATTTCGATTATCAGCACACAATCTGGTAATAGAACAAGGCAGATACATCAACGAAGTAAAAACTAATAGAATATATGCTCATTGTGACCAAAATGAAATTAAAGGTGAATTTCACTTTATATTAATATGTCCTTATTATAGAACTGCGAATTAAGTACATTAAACCTTATTATTATTATAGAAGGCCTTGTGTTTTTAAATTAGTTAAATTACTCAGTATGAATAATGTTAAACAGCTAATAAATCTTGGGAAGTACCTGTATTTGTCATCAAAACAAAGATCAATGCAGACTACATAGTTTATTCATATATGTATAAATTCACTCTCCTCCTGTGTGCTACCATGTAAATCATTCCCACTGTGTATTTTCTTTTTACTTTGTAAATATTTATGGTAATGTTTGTATTGTATTGTTTGTATGTTATGTATATGTATATACTTGTAAATATGTTATTTCTATATGCTGTATGGCATTTGAATAAACTGAATTGAAATTGAAAACATCATTATTGGTTTAAACCATCAATGTTTAAATTAGTGCAATTATTGACAGTTAAAAGCAAACACTCACTTTGCAATTTAGCTAAATAATTAATTAATGCCACTAAATTGAGAGATGAAATTAATTGTTGTATTACCTCCATGTCTTTGTACTGTAGTGCTGTATAATTGTATTTAAGTACATTGAATTTGTAGTGCACTGTTATAGGATCCGTAATATAATGTTAAATACTTATAATTTAACTACTCACTTTGTGTATGTACCTCTTTATTTACATGTACAGATGTGTTTGTTATATAACAAGCTGATGAGCCGTAATGCTAAAAGCTAATAAACAACACAATACCTCAAAGTACCCAGTTTTGCGTTAGACCCCGAGGTACCCTGTTTTAGGTTACACCTCAAAGTACCCGGTTTAGATTAGAATTTAATAGGATAGTTGACGCACTGTTTATGATTGTGAAAAATTGATAATGAGGATTTGTGTAGATTGGTGATATTTTTAATCATTCATTTATCTCTTAAATTCTTTATTATCTTCTATATCAAGTGGTAATTTTCTCTGAATATAATCGACTTCATATTCTATGTCGTATTTTGAGTATTGTGAAACTTACTTTCTTTGCATTTGATATACAAAATTCGTTGTACTGATATATGAAGCCTATCTGCGTTAATTTAACAAGGATATGTGTAAAGGGACAAGGCAGTCAAGTGTGTAAGTGGACGAGGCAGTCTAGTGTAAAGGGACGAGGCAGTAGAGTGTGTAAGTGGACGAGGCAGTCGAGTGTGTAAGTGGACAAGGCAGTCGAGTGTGTAAGTGGGCAAAGCAGTCGAGTGTGTAAGTGGACGAGGCAGTCGAGTGTGTAAGTGGACAAGGCAGTCGAGTGTGTAAGTGGACAAAGCAGTCGAGTGTGTAAGTGAACAAGGCAGTCGAGTGTGTAAGTGGACGAGGCAGTCGAGTGTGTAAGTGGACAAGGCAATCGAGTGTGTAAGTGGACGAGGCAGTCGAGTGTGTAAGTGGACAAGGCAGTCGAGTGTGTAAGTGGACGAGGCAGTAGAGTGTGTAAGTGGACGAGGCAGTAGAGTGTGTAAGTGGACAAGGCAGTCGAGTGTGTAAGTGGACAAGGCAGTAGAGTGTGTAAGTGGACGAGGAAGACAAGTGCGTATTGTAACGATGTAATCGAGTGTGCATTTGCACAAGGCAGGTTAAGTGTTTAAGTGAACGAGGCAGACAAGTATTTATGCAAACCAGGCAAATCACGTGGACGAGGGCATATGGACGAAGCAGTCAAGTGTTTAAGAGAAGGAGGCAGTCGTGTGCATGAGGACGATGTAGTCGAGTGTGCATGTGAACGAGGCAGTCTACAGTACACGTGAACGAGACAGTCGAGTGTGCATGTGAACGAGGCAGTCTAGAGTGCACGTGGACGAGGCAGTCGAATGTACACATTGACGAAGCAGTCGAGTGTGCAAGTGGAAGAGGCAGTTGAGTGTGCATGTGGACGAGGCAGTCGAGTGTGCTCATTGACGAAATGTGCATGTGAACGAAGCAGTCGAGTGTGCAAGTGGACAAGGCAGTCGAGTGTGTAAGTGGACGAGGCAGTAGAGTGTGTAAGTGGACGAGGCAGTAGAGTGTGTAAGTGGACAAGGCAGTCGAGTGTGTAAGTGGACAAGGCAGTAGAGTGTGTAAGTGGACGAGGAAGACAAGTGCGTATTGTAACGATGTAATCGAGTGTGCATTTGCACAAGGCAGGTTAAGTGTTTAAGTGAACGAGGCAGACAAGTATTTATGCAAACCAGGCAAATCACGTGGACGAGGGCATATGGACGAAGCAGTCAAGTGTTTAAGAGAAGGAGGCAGTCGTGTGCATGAGGACGATGTAGTCGAGTGTGCATGTGAACGAGGCAGTCTACAGTACACGTGAACGAGACAGTCGAGTGTGCATGTGAACGAGGCAGTCGAATGTACACATTGACGAAGCAGTCGAGTGTGCAAGTGGAAGAGGCAGTTGAGTGTGTATGTGGACGAGGCAGTCGAGTGTGCTCATTGACGAAATGTGCATGTGAACGAAGCAGTCGAGTGTGCGCATGGACGAAGCAGTCGCATGCATGTGGACGAAGTAGTCGAGTGTGCGCATGGACGAAGCAGTCGCATACATGTGGACGAGGCAGTCGAGTGTGCAAGTGGACAACGCAGTCGAATGTGCATGTGGACAAGGTAGTCGAATGTGCATGTGGACATGGCAGTCGAGTGTGCATGTGGACGAGTCAGTCGAGTGTGCATGTGGACGAGGCGGTCGAGTGTGCATGTGGACGAGTTAAGTCAAGTTGTAAGTGAACGAGGCAGTCGAGTGTTCATGTAAATCAGGCAAGTCATATGACGTGTGTAAGTGGACGAGATAGTCGAGTATGCAAGTGGATAAGGCAGTCGAGTGTGGGTGTGGACGAGCTAGTCGAATGTGTTCAACATGACAACATGATTCATGTTAATGTTCCTGTCTTGCACGGTCTCTGTAAATGTCACAGAGATCTAGCATCACTTCTGTGTATTTTATACTTTCATCATTTTGCATTGGGAGAGGATTCTTCCTAAGTCGGCACCATCGCTGCATTACTATCGAATGCTATTTTTTGTCTTTGCATATCATACGACTTTGACGTTTTCTTTCCTTATTTTTATAAATTGTACAACTGCTACAAATATTAATGATATCAACCGTTCTTTTCCAGAATGTATTTCGCCAAAATACACAAAAGGAACATAACTTTGAACAAGAATATTTACAAGTCTTTGAGAAGATAGCAACAGAGCAGGTAAAGTATTTGTTAATGGGGCCCACTTAACTCGAGAATTTATGATAAATAGTAAATTTATGACGACACATAAAATGTAGACATTAGTCGCAATTACTGATTTCTGGTTTGAAATTTCTTTATTTTTATTTGTTTTTCGCAAAACTGCATTCATCTTGAAGTATCTAAGGAACATTTATATTTATTCAGAAGGCAAAATTTATCGATTTGTGATACTTTATTTGGAAATGTGCCCCGATGAAAACGTATAAGAATTTATATTGTAAATGGTCCAAAAATCTCATTTACTGAATTCTTTGACACTTCTGGCTCAAGGTTACAGTTGAATTTGAAATACCTGTAATTTTATAGACCTTATCTACAATCTGAATTCGGATAAATACTTTTTAGCAATATGTGTCAATATGGATCTCAGATTCCAATTCCTACGGTTATATATTATACAGACTAAAGTAGGTTTTGAAAATACAGTTATTGAAAATATTTGAAAGCCTTCAAAAATTACAGTATGACACTGAAATTACCACAATGACCATCAGTATTGTAGTAGGCCCCACTACAGCCTTATGTAGGTTTCTCTCGAGTGTTGTACTCAGACTAACGGGTCGGTAAGGACTTTTTGACGGGCCTCCTCTAAAACTTTTCATTGGAGATCAAGTCCAGAACCTAGCCCACTCTGACAATTAGTTGAGGCTCCTACAGAGACCTAGACACATTAGCTCGCTTTCAGACAGGCATTTTCAATATATATCTCTATTACAGTATAATATTCGTGTTCCAATGCTTATGGCCTCTTAACCTAAGTTATCTGTTGATAGCTGTTATGTATATGAAGCATTATTTATTCATTTTAATGTATGTTTTAAGTGTACTTTTTGCATGGTTACTGGGAAGGGGTCAATTAACGACACTAACTGATCGACGATTGTCACTTCAGATGACAGTCCTAATCGACACCACAACATTTCTGTTGATATATATTTATATTTATATATTTTGGTCTTATACTGTGCTTAGTTTTCTTTTCTTTGCATGTATATGATGACTTTTCCCAAAGAGCTAAACCAGATATTTTCCCTCCTTTTTATCGTTATATACAAAACACTGGTGAAGGAACATCACTTTTTTGTATCTTCGTCATCTTTGTATACAAAACACTGGTGACGGAACATAACCTGGTTTAGCCTATTTACATTGATTATCTTTTTCATAGTTATTCATAAGACCAACTCATTATTTAATAAACAAAATTACTTTCAGATGAGGGCATTGGAGATACAATGCAAAAATTCTTCAGTTACATGTCTCCGAGGTAAATAACGTTTTCAAATACATAAAGAGTTTGTCGTAAGTCAAACACAAAGTATGGAGGTGATGATAATAAAACAGAATTGTCTCAAGAAATAACAAAAGACTTTAGGATATCTTTCGCCGACTTACACTCAACTTACATGACATATACATGAAATAGATGTGGCTAACTGCAACGCTTGGTTGCGTGTAAACATACTACAAAAGTAATTGTTATCACGATAACTAAACTTGAGTCATGATGCATGTTGGTACCATGCTGTAACTTATCTTGAGGACATGATGCATGTTGGTACTATGCTGTAACTTATCTTGAGGTCATGATACATGTTGGTACTACGCTGTAACTTATCTTGAGGACATTATGTATGTTGGTACTAGGCTGTAACTTATCTTGAGGACATGATACATGTTGGTACCATGCTGTAATTTATCTTGAGGACATGATGTATGTTGGTACTACGCTGTAACTTATCTTGAGGACATGATACATGTTGGTACCATGCTGTAACTTATCTTGAGGACATGATACATGTTGGTACCATGCTGTAACTTATCTTGAGGACATGATTCATGTTGGTACTACGCTATAACTTATCTTGAGGACATGATACATGTTGGTACCATGCTGTCACTTACCTTGAGGACATGATACATGTTGGCACTACGCTGTAAATCATCTTGGGGTCATGATGCATGTTGGTACCATGCTGTCACTTATCTTGAGGACATGATACTTGTTGGTACTACGCTGTAACTTATCTTGAGTCATGATTCATGTTGGTACTATGCTGTAACTTATCTTGAGGACATGATGTATGTTGGTACTACGCTGTAACTTATCTTGAGGACATGATACATGTTGGTACTACGCTGTAACTTATCTTGAGGACACTATGTATGTTGGTACCATGCTGTAACTTATCTTGAGGACATGATACAAGTTGGTACTATGCTGTAACTTATCTTGAGGACATGATACATCTTGGTACTACACTGTAAATCATCTTGGGGTCATGATGCATGTTGGTACCATGCTGTCACTTACGTTGAGGACATGATACATGTTGGTACTACGCTGTAACTTATCTTGAGGACATGATTCATGTTGGTACTACGCTGTAACTTATCTTGAGGACATGATGTATGTTGGTACTACGCTGTAACTTATCTTGAGGACATGATTCATGTTGGTACTACGCTGTAACTTATCTTGAGGACATGATGCATGTTGGTACTATGCTGTAACTTATCTTGAGGACATGATTCATGTTAGTACTACGGTGTAACTTATCTTGAGGACATGATTCATGTTGGTACCATGCTGTAACTTATCTTGAGGACATGATTCATATTGGTACCATGCTGTAACTTATCTTGAGGACATGATTCATGTTGGTACCATGCTGTAACTTATCTTGAGGACATGATTCATGTTGCTACCATCTTGCCACTTACCTTGAGGACATTATACATGTTGGTACCATGCTGTAACTTATCTTGAGGACAATATGTATGTTGGTATCATGCTGTAACTTATCTTGAGGACATGATACATGTTGGTACTATACTGTAACTTATCTTGAGGACATGATTCATGTTGGTACCATCTTGCCACTTACCTTGAGGACATTATACATGTTGGCACCATGCTGTAACTTATCTTGAGGACATTATGTATGTTGGTATCATGCTGTAACTTATCTTGAGGACATGATACATGTTGGTACTACGCTGTAACTTATCTTGAGGACATGATGCATGTTGGTACTATGCTATAACTTATCTCGAGGTCATGATATATGTTGGTACTACGCTGTAACTTATCTTGAGGACATGATACATGTTGGTACTACGCTGTAACTTATCTTGAGGTCATCTGTTCACAGTGCTTATACAATGCCATACACAAACGATCAGCTGTTTACAGTGTTTATACAATGCCGTACAGAAACGATCAGCTGTTTATAGTGTTTACATAATGCCATACACAAATGATCAGCTCTTTACAGTGTTTACACAATGCTATACACAAAGGATCAGCTGTTCACAATGTTTACGCAATGTCATACCCAAACGATCAACTATACACAAACGATCAACTGTTCACAGTGTTTACACAATGTCATATCCAAACAATCAACTATACATAAACGATCAACTGTTCACAGCGTTTACACAATGCCATATCCAAACAATCAACTATGCATAAACGATCAACTGTTCACAGTGTTAACACAATGTCATACACAAACGATCAACTGTTCACAGTGTTAACACAATGTCATACACAAACGATCAACTGTTCACAGTGTTAACACAATACCATGCACAAACGACCAACTGTTCACAGTGTTAACACAATGTCATACACAGACGGTCGGCTGTTCACAGTGTTTACCAAATTTGATGTTAATTTTTTTTTTTTCATTTTAATAAAGAGTAACAATAATAAGAACAAATATACTATCAATGGTCGATTCCATCATATGCGATTTCGATGATTTAAGTCACTTCAGTGTCGCTCCAAGCCGAAATTGTGAAGGCCCAAAATATTTGTAGGATAATGTTTTTACCTAAAAGGAAGAGTCAAAGTCCTTGTAAGAACGGAGATATATTGCTGCTATAAGTCCTAACTTACAAATTTACGAACTTTGTGTTCAGCAAGCGATGACGGAAATTGAAATTTCATCAATTTCTTAATAAATGTAATGACTGAAATAACACTTATCTATTTAATTCAGGAATGAAGGGTGACCCTGGTCCAAAAGGAGATACTGGTCCAAAGGGTGAACGAGGTACGAAACTGTACTGTTTTAATTATGATCCTTACCTTCATTTTCTGTATTGTATTTGTCACTGTAATGTCGTTTTCTGTGTGTTTGTTTGTTTGTTTTTGTTTTTTTACTTTTATCATGTTTTATGTACATGTCTTAAATGATTTTTGTTATACAGCCTGATCAGATGTATTTTGTCTTTTCCTGTAAATTTGATGTACTTCAACTGTGGTTTTGATTCTTAAACACAGAGTACTTATTATTATTATTATTATTATTATTATTATTATTATTATTATTATTATTATTATTATTATTATTGACATAATTAAATATAACGTCATAAACTTAGCCATTACTTAGATATACGTGCTAGTGGTTTTATAAAATCTTTATTAATTCAAGTTATGTATTTGTTTATTTGATATATTGCTTTTGTAATCAAGGGTTATTTTAGGTAGAAGAGGAATTCCGGGAATCGTGAGATCCAGTGGTCATCTACGATATTCTCGTCAGGCAGACCAATGTTGTACATCTCTCTGTGAGTAATTCGCGACAAAATAAATCGTGTATTATGTATAGCCGCCCATTTAAAGCCGCGTATCCATATGGCTGTAATTGGCAGTAAACACAGTATAAATTTATATTCATAGCCAAACCAAACATCAATGGACCGTCTACAGATACTATAACTATACAGCAGGGTCAGAATGCTTTACTTCCGTGTCATGCTTCCGCATCACCACCAGCTGACGTCATCTGGGTCCCAGGGCGGGATCCGCTAAACTCTGGACGATACGTAGAGACTGTGGACGGACTAGAAGTCAGCAGCGCTAAATTTGTAGACACACAATTGTTCGAATGTAGAGCCAGCAATGTGTTTGGAACGACCATAAAACATGTGAAGCTCAATGTAATAGGTATATTAGATACAAACTGTAAGGAATTTAAGAAAATTGATTGAAGAATAATATATAAAAGACAACTGATTTACAAACAGTATATCTTTCATAGAGAATATAATACGACAAACACACAATTCAAAGAGAAATTTACATGGCAAAATTACCATTCAAAGTGAGAACAACACGGACAACAAATTATAGCTTATGGCTTATAGTTACGCAGGTATTATAATAGTTTTTATATCAACAACATTTCAACTAAGTTCTGTAAACTGTTGCGTCTCCTTTTATATTTCCTATCGTGTTCATGATAAATCATCTTCTTGTGTTTCAGATCATCTATCAGTAGACTTAACTCCAGAGAAAAGTACAATAACATCGGGCACTGATCCATATTTGGACTATATATGTACCTACAAAGGGGTCCCCCCACCGACAGTATCCTGGTACCATATCAGACCTGACAATGTATGGGAAAACATTACCTCCAAGGCACAGAGTTCGCAAGGACGCAGCACGCTTCATATAGACAATCCCACAGCTTTAGATGGCGGACAATACATCTGTGAAGTAAAAAATGCATTTGAACAGCTGACAGACACTGGAAATGTAACAGTACACTGTAATTAATTTTATTCATTATGCAACAAATTCAGTGAACAACCATGTGCAATGATAAGAAGGGTTAATTAACTTACAAAATGAAGAATTGCGTCAATTTGTACTTGAATTAAAATCCCTACAAATAATGTTTGAGCTCTCATTTTTCCCACACATCTTATAAAACCTGTAATGATGAGTAAAGATGAATTTCTACCACTGAATCAAGTAACCGTTTGTAAAATGTTTTCCTTGAATTGGTAATTAGTATTTGTACTTGCTAGTAGTAACTAGTATAAATAGTGTTTATTTCAAGCTAAACCAGAAATCGTAACAGGACCGAAAACGCAAGTTGTCACTTTGGGCGAAACAATCACTTTGCATTGTGACACGGTCGGAAGTCCAAAACCAAGCATTCAATGGTACTTTCCCAAAGTAAGTGATGAGATAAATCTATATATGGTTTGTTAATGCTACAAATTATTTATAAATTATCAAACTTTTCTCACAGTTATGAGTGAAATAAAAGTATATATTATTGGTCAGTACAAAAGCACTGAAAACTGCAGGAGCCCTGTTTACATGAGGCAATTTAAAGAAAAGAAATATTATAATATTATATATATATATACACACACAAATTATATATATATAATTTATATTTATATTATATAATATATAAATTGTATATTATGAAATGCTATATTTAATATAATAATTGGTAAATACATATAACCATTGTACGCACTATATAGACAGGCACGTCAGTACCTAAAGATGTCTCACTAAATCCAGACGGATCCATCACAGTGAATCACGTAGACAAGTTTAGTGAAGGGCAGTACCAATGTCAAGCCACGAACTCATTTGGAACATCCACATCAAACGGAACAGTCACTGTTTTAGGTATGTGATTCATTATACATTTGGTTGATTGATTGGTGTTTTACGTCGCTTTCAACAATATTTCAGTTATATCGCGACATGGAAGCAGGAAGTTACCAACCTGTTAAACATAGTGGCGCAATCCGGGAATCGCCCCCGGATCGTCGGTGCCGCAAGCCAAGAGCTTAACCACTACACCACGCCTGCCCCTGATTCATTATACAAAGCCAATTATATTTCATGTTCATATTAACCTGGTCAATTTATAAATGTTGTATAATACGATAACGTCTTTCAATGTAGCGTTCCGTGTTGTTATTTCATTCTCTGGACATGGTCTTCAGCCGTTTTCTCTGATAGATAAGAATAATTTCAATAATGAAAATAAAGGCGTATGTGTGGAAGATATGGTGGGATATACATGTACTTACTAAAGCAATATTTTGTACGGTAAGTAACAAAACAATTATTGTGTTCACTAAAAGATGTCGACGTGAGAAAGATGAATAATTCTATATTTACATACAAAGAAACGTTTATACACTTACAAAATGCAAGAAAGAATGTCAAAATAATGGCAACGCAGTTATATTTATTCATTCTGTGTTATTGTGTTTGTGTTATTTGATAATGCAAATATTCGACATTCTTTTTGGCATTGTTTACTGATAGTTTATGACGACAATCGTATATTATGAAACAATATTACGCGGAAACTACAATCTATATAGAAAGAGACAAAGCATTTACATCTCCATTAATTATTCCATTGGTGATGCGTTTTCAATAGGATAGAAGACAAAAGCCTGGATTTTGTTACCTCCAACACAAACAACAAACCCCTATTTACTAGGGGTGCTTAAATCCCTAATTGTGATTAACATATACAGTATACGTATATGTAGTGCAATCTGGCACCTCTGACATCAAAATTTAGTCTCAATATAGTTTTGAGTGATAATAGCAATGCATGTATATACAATCTCGTTAATAAAGTTAAATATTTTTGTATCATTATATCTTTTATGAACGCGTAGATGTACCTTTTGAAATAAAGGTGTATGAAATAAAGGGAAAAAGGATACCTTACTATATGACAAAATTCGCCTCGGTCGTCCTTATGCATGTACATCACTCAAAAAAAGGGAGCAAACAGAACTAAGGAGAATCAGCACATAAAAACGAAAAATATTTTAGATTTATACATCTCTGGATATATATATATATATATATATATATATATATATATATATATATATATATATATATATATATATATATATATATATATATATATATATATATATATAATGAGGCATGTTCCTTGAGATATATATATATATATACTCCCAGGTGTTTCACTGATTCTATTTGTGCTTTATATGTTTATTTCTCTTTCAGTGATGTATCCTCTCAGGGGATCCGCCTGCGTTTACGTCGGGTAAATTCCTTCACTTTCCGCGGCCGTGTTGTCATGCATGCGATTAGCTAATGATTGGCTATTAAAGCTCCATTTTTGTGGAGCTCGGGTAGCTCAGTCGGTTAGAGGGTCGGATGCATGACAGCTAGGTGATTCGGTACCATAGGTCTTGGGTTCGAGTCCCAGACGGGGAACGAATATAAGTGAAATATAGGGTGCCTTGTTAACTGTAGTGTCTTTGTGCTTTATATGTTTGTCTAATTTGTCTTTATTTTCTACAGGTATTTCTTCGGAGATCCAAGGTCCATAGTACTCCCAGGTGTTTCACTGATTCTATTTGTGCTTTATATGTTTATTTCTCTTTCAGTGATGTATCCTCTCAGGGGATCCGCCTGCGTTTACGTCGGGTAAATTCCTTCACTTTCCGCGGCCGTGTTGTCATGCATGCGATTAGCTAATGATTGGCTATTAAAGCTCCATTTTTGTGGAGCTCGGGTAGCTCAGTCGGTTAGAGGGTCGGATGCATGACAGCTAGGTGATTCGGTACCATAGGTCGTGGGTTCGAGTCCCAAACGGGGAACGAATATAAGTGAAATATAGGGTGCCTTGTTAACTGTAGTGTCTTTGTGCTTTATATGTTTGTCTAATTTGTCTTTATTTTCTACAGGTATTTCTTCGGAGATCCAAGGTCCATAGTACTCCCAGGTGTTTCACTGATTCTATTTGTGCTTTATATATATATATATATACATATATATATATATATATATATATATATATATATATATATATATATATATATATATATATATCTGACGGAACATGTCTCTTTAATTGTGTCGAATATTCAGGGCAAATACGCATTTTGTCTCTACTGTTATACACTTTCCCAACAAGATTTTCAATAACCATCCCTCCCCCCACATTTATAATTCTCTGTTATCTCTAATATGAAGAAAACCTAATGGCTTATTCTGGATTGAATGTTTCCTTTTAGTTCCCTTGACTGTGTTGACAACCCCTGAAGAGAAGCCAGTTCAGACTGGAGAGTCAGTCGTACAGATCGCCTGCTCTGGAACAGGAAATCCACCGCCTACCTTATCATGGTATAAAGATAAAGATCCACTTGCGCTATCTGCTAACCCTTCAAAATATATCATCTTACAAAATGGCGCTTTGATTATAACAAATTTTGATCAGGATAAAGACACCGGTGTGTACACGTGTAACGGAACAAATGGTAAAAACCATGACAGCGATACATCCGTATGTAAGTGTCATTGTATGTTACCATGATATCTATTGCATAATGCAAAACTGTAAAAGTAGATATGCTAGTCTATCAGTGTTCAACATCATGCATTTATATAGGTGTCACAATCACGTGGCGAATAATAAAGTGAAATGGATGACAGTTGTTTAAGAAATATAAAATGATAGTGGTCGAATCTGATAAAGAAGTTTGTTTAATGTGAATGTTAATACGTATTCAAACGTTATGTTTCAGTTCACATATACTCAATATAAAGGAACGTTTCGTATCATTACACTACGTATATGTTTTACATGTGACCATTGATTTTATACATGTATATTAAAACATTTAAAATAAGCGAATCAAAATGACGTAATCATGAAATCCAGACATATACGAGATTTTAACATGAGAAAAAAAGGAGAAAAGATTACTGTTAAACATCACACAAACTGTCGATACATTGCATTTATAGTATCTATCTTAAAGCGGTCACTCACAAACACCTGATCAGGACGATTAACCAGTGTGAGGGCCCTTGCGGTAGCCACTTGTCACGGAGTCTGGTATTTGTATTTTCATCAATGGCTTACCCTACTACTATCCTTTTCCTTTGCAGTATATAAGGACCTGGGTACGTTGGACTGTGACACTACGTTTTCATCCTGTTCACAAACCATCGGCACTGCTTGTGGGTAAGGTATTTATATATCAAATTCATACAAAATATTATTTTTAATTTATTAATGATACAAATAAAAAAATATATATTACAATACAAATACAGTTCATACTCTGGGTCTCTGATCATGTGCCATTAATTAATGTCTTTGTCGTTTGTAGTGGTCGTTGCCCAGCTAATTGTAACAGCGGAATGATATTTGGATACCAAGTGTATTCAACAGTAAGAACATTATTTCATAATTTGTTTAGGAATTGGAGTAGAGAATCAAAGTATGCTTACTCCTTACAAAGCAACTTTCCCGAAACATTGTTCTTTACTCCCTCGTCTTTCGGATCCTGTAATATCCATTTTGAGACAATTATGACTTTTGTAATTGTCTAAATGATGCTGTAAATTTGACTAAAGACCATGTGTAAGGGTTGAAAGTTAAACTTCTTTTTCTTAAGAGGTTTATGAGTTAATCTAAGGTTCATATAGACAATATTTTGTGCTTGGGTCTTAAGTTCTTCCGGATCGAGTGGTCAGTGCATAGTCTTCTCTTGTGACGTCATTATATATCAAGTCGGACAACGAAAACAGCGCGCTGTATATATATATATATATATATATATATATATATATATATATATATATATATATATATATATATATATATATATATATATATATATATATATATATATATATATATATATATATATATAATAGGGTTAACATTTAATGGTTACTTTAAAGAATAAAGGACTTTTCCTGTACGAAACTTAATAATTATAAATAAGACATATGTCGTCAAAATAAATGAATAAAAGAATTTGTTTCTATAACTGCTATTTCCACATGGTCCGTACGTATGAACCGTCAGTACCGAGGGCGGGTATCACTAATGAAGATTTCAGTGTTCTTTAGTATATAACAAGTTCAAACTATAATGTTAAAAAGCCGTCTTTAAAATATACGCATTGAATTTTAATAAATGTCTTTAAAGTTAGATATCCCTTACATATAACAAAAATATGTTAATTGAGATTGATATTTGGGTCAGCTCTCCTTTTGGACGTGTGCCATGATTGTGTGATGGTCGGATATTTGGGTCAGCTGTCCTGATGGACGTGTGCCATGATTGTGTGATGGCCGGATATTTGGGTCAGCTCTCCTTTTGGACGTGTGCCATGATTGTGTGATGGTCGGATATTTGGGTCAGCTCTCCTTTTGGACGTGTGCCATGATTGCGTGATGGTCGGATATTTAGGTCAGCTCTCCTGCTGGACGTGTGCCATGATTGTGTGATGGTCGGATATTTGGGTCAGCTCTCCTTTTGGACGTGTGCCATGATTGTGTGATGGTCGGATATTTAGGTCAGCTCTCCTGCTGGACGTGTGCAATGATTGTGTGATGGTCGGATATTTGGGTCAGCTCTCCTTTTGGACGTGTGCCATGATTGTGTGATGGTCGGATATTTGGGTCAGCTCTCCTTTTGGACGTTTAGTATAATTGTATGATGGTCGGATATTCATGTATTCCGAAATACAAATAGTTCAAACTCTTCAAGTATACATTTTTCGTTGTTTTCTATTTGGTTTTCATTTTCACTGATTTTGTATGTCTTTTGGATTCACGATTTTCGGACTTATGGTTTGGATTTATCCACCATCTTCACATTCGGTTCTCTATTTCTGGCTTATGATAACTTTGGTACTCTATTTCTGGCTTATTAAAACTATAGTTCTCTATTGCTGGCTTATGATAACTTTAGTTCTCTTTTGCCGCTTTATGATAACTTTGGTACTCTATTGCTGGCTTATGATAACTTTGGTTCTCTATTGCTGCTTTGAGATAACTTTGGTTCTCTGTTGCTGCTTTATGATAACTTTACTTCTCTATTGCTGCTTTATGGTAACTTTGGTCCTTATGATAACTTTGGTTCTATATTGCTGGCTTATAATAATTTTGGTACTCTATTGCTTGCTAATAATAACTTTGGTTCTCTGCTGCTGCTTTATGATAACTTTGGTTCTTATGATAACTTTGGTTCTCTATTACTGGCTTATGATAACTTTGGTTCTCTATTGCTTATTTATGATAATTTTGGTACTCTATTGCTGGGTTATGATAATGGATTCATGTCTTTTTAGTATCACATAATGAAATAGTCAAATGTGAGAACGTGTGGTCATTTGTGTAGTGCATTTGATAATATTTTTATCTAACAGGGGGATTTCCAGTCCTTAAAAATAGATTTAAGCAGTAAGTAAGGATTTAAGATATGAGTCTAAATACCAAAACACTTTAACCGTCATGACTTGATTAACTTAAATGAGCAATACATCAATGGAAAACGCAAAGCAATGATAAATGGGACATATTCCAATATATGGAACATGTGGTTAAAAACCCAGTTTTAGTTCAAATGTAATACTAAGTCAAACAGCAGGCTTATGTCATTTAAGATAGTTTCCTAACAGTATATGACAGTTTGCCTCTGAGTTAAGCGCTAAGCTTTATACATATTATTCATTGACAGTATATGACATACACTTTGCCTCTGAATTAAACACCAAGATTTATATATATTATTTATTGGCAGTATATGACATACACTTTGCCTCTGAACTAAACACCAAGATTTATATATATTATTTATTGGCAGTATATGACATACAGTTGGCCTCTGAACGAAACACCAAGCTTTATATATATATTATTCATTGGCAGTATATGACATACAGTTTGCCTCTGAGCGAAACACCAAGCTTTATATATATTATTCATTGGCAGTTTCCCACGCTGTATTTTACACAATGTTTTTCACTAGTTTGGAATAAGAAACCTAGTATATAGTGGAATAAAGAAATATAATATAAATGTTTCTGTATATTCATCTGTTGTACCTTTTAATTAAAATTAAGCGAAATTGAAGTTTCATACAAGACACAATACATAAATATTAAACTCCTATTGACGTGTAGGTTATAAAAAACACACACATACACACAAAAATTAATTTGTTACTTGCATTCGATTAGTAGTTTAGTCTATCGAGCATACGTACAAAACACTGAGAGGTGAGGAAAGATAACCTAGTCATATAAATATTAACATATATACATGTACGTTATAATTTTGTGCACCAGATGCGCATTTCGACAACTTATGTCTCTTCAGTGGGGAATTTGTTATTAAAAGACATATCTTTTCATATTATATTTTCTTATTCATTTTTATACTTATGTCGTATGTCATTTAGACTTTCTATGCAGCATTACTCAAATTTGACCCCTCGTACATGAAGTGTTGAAATATGTTTGTTTCGTCTGTGTTTTGAACATTCAGGAAAGGCGAATGTAGGAAGCTAAACAGAGGAAGTTTATATCTCTACTGTATTAAGGAGTCTGTTAATATCAAGAGTAGAAAGCTAAACAAAGGAAGTTTATATCTCCACTGTATTAAGGAGTCTGTTAATATCAAGAGTAGAAAGCTAAACAGAGGAAGTTTATATCTCCACTGTATTAAGGAGTCTGTAAATATCAAGAGTAGAAAGCTAAAGAGGAAATTTTTATACCACAACTGTGTTTATGAGTCCATGAATGGCGAGTGTAGAAGACTAAACAGAGGGAAATTCATGCCTTTACAGTGTTATGGGTCCATGCATACCGGCTGTAGTGCGTTGGTTAAGGCGACTCAACACATCTTAACTTCTTTATCATTTAATATATATACATGTATTTTACACCTACGTATTCATTTTGAATATTAATTACAAATTTATTAATCAATAGATACCTGTTTTGTAAATACATTTTGATGTGACATAGTTTTCAATTTTGATATAGCCCTCTAAAGTATGCTTAGCTGGTCGACATGCAGGTGTGGTAAAGCAAGACGATGATCTTATAATATGGACTATAGAGAAGGGTGGAGACACGTTCGAAAGCAAACTGAGTAATTCAGTTCTGAGTCAATTGTAAGTCATACATATTCTCTGTCATTGCTTTCCTTCTCGTCTTTTCTTTCTCATCTTTTCTTTTCTTTTCCTTTTTTGTTATACATGTATTTTCTTTCATAAAAGTTGTATTTTCTGGAGCAACCATGCAAAAAAGGGAAAAGGAAAAACATCTGACTTAGCTGTAGGGCAGAAGTCACAAAGGAGATTTTACGGGCCCACCTTCCCACTCATTGCAAATGTAGTACAATCAAAAGACACACTTTTAAAATTTATAAATAAGCCTCTATATAGAGAAAAAGGATCAACAAGTATCACAGTTTGAGAGGTCAAAAAATATATAAACACTGATAGTAATGTAGAGTAATATTATGATATCAAAATATACAGAGCGACATCAACAGGATACTGTGCTCTGCTGGTCTGGAAGCGAGCTCAGACATTGATCTGCAGAAGTCCCGACTAATAGTCAGAGGGGACGACGTTCGGGACCATGTCTCCTCTGATGAGGTTTAGAAAAAGTTGAGTCCCAACAGCCCTGTTAATCAGTGTGCAACGCTCAAGGAAAAGTCTTCATAAGGCTGTATAAGGGTCCAATACAAGACCATTAGTCTTAGTGATAATCTTAGGGTCAGAAATATTTACATATAAAATGCTAAGATACCGAACTGTAGCCAATAAGGAAAATCCATTCCACTGAACAAAATAGAGATATTACCTATTACATGCCCAGCAAGAACCAGGGTTGAGAACAAGTGCTATGAATGAAAAAAAGCATCCCCTACTGTTCAGTCATACCCGCCACCATGCCATTCTATTATTTGAGCTACTATAACGCGTAGCAATATGAGCTGGTAACGGTAATACCGTAGTCCTAATCGGTAAAATACCATGATAAATAAAATGTGTGATATTATAACAGTACAAAGGGTGCAATAAGGACTACCATCACATTAGAATGTCAACATGTCAGACAAAAGTTTCTAATCATATAGCCATATAGCCATATCTTCATAGCGACTGTAAAGTGGGTCTTCATAGCGACCGTAAAGTGGGTCTTCATAGCCACCGTAAAGTGGGTCTTCATAGCCACCGTAAAGTGGGTCTTCATAGCCACCGTAAAGTGCGTCTTTATAGCGACCGTAAAGTGGGTCTTCATAGCGACTGTAAAGAGGGTCTTCATAGCGACCGTAAAGTGGGTCTTCATAGCCACCGTAAAGTGGGTCTTCATAGCCACCGTAAAGTGGGTCTTCATAGCCACCGTAAAGTGGGTCTTCATAGCCACCGTAAAGTGCGTCTTTATGGAGACCGTAAAGTGGGTCTTCATAGCGACCGTAAAGAGGGTCTTCATAGCGATCGTAAAGTGGGTCTTCATAGCGACCGTAAAATTTGTGGAATGTAGATTTCATATACATATATAACGTTTATTCGTATCATTGGGATTCCTATTGGTACTGAAAATACTCCCCTTATAGCAGATTTATTTTTTATATTGTTATGAGAGTGACTTATTGTATTCTATTCAAACTTCGAAACGTTTCTATATTATTGATGAGATACCTCTATTTTAAATATCTTGATGATATATTGGTAATCGATAACCTTGATTTTGTAAAATATATAACTGACATTTATCCACCTGAAACTGATTAAACAAAGCCAATTATTCTGATAAGGAAACAGTTTTATTCGAATGAAATATTAAAGTTATTAACAACAATATCATGGATATACAAACATTGAAATTATTAACTAGTAAACATGAAGATTTCCTATTGTAAATTTCCCTTATTTAAATGGTGAAATCCCTTGACTCCTATCATATGGTAATTATTTTAGTCAGCTGTTTCGGTGTGCCAGAGACTATACTAACGTTATGGATTTTCTTTCAAAAAATGTTCAAATCACTTTCAAACTTCAAACCGGCGTGGCCTAGTGGTATAGCGCTGGACTTCTGATCGGGAGGCCGGGGTTCGATTCCCGCTCTGGTCATGCCGGTGTCCTGTCTTTCGGATGAGACAGTAAAAACCGAGGCCCCGTGTCGTGGTATGCATGGCACGTTAAAGATCCCTCACTGCTTTGGGTGGGTCCGTTGCAAAGGTCAAAATTTGTATGCCCCGCATCAGGCAGATGCTGTCACCATATACGTGAAATATCCGTGGTGTGACGTTAAACAAAAATCAATGAATCAATCTTTCAAACTTCTAACTCAGCGTTATAGATATCATAAACTTTGTAAACCATTTGGTAAGTTTTACATATCTTATTGTGATATTTTATCTAAATATGGAAATGTGTCTTTTCGATGATACATAGTGTGTCCAGCGGAATTTCTGATCACTATTCCTACGGTGATCTGATGTACAAATAAGGAGCGTAATAGGTTCCGATAATTTCAAATCGACAAGTTCTAAGATAATTAAAGGGCTTTTACATTGATAGTATGACACCGAGATCATCGCAAAAACCATAGGTCTTGGATTGGACCCTTCTACAGTCTCTTACTTGAGCGTTGCACGCTGACTAACAGGGCGGTGGGACTCTATAACGGGCCTTATCCAAACCTTTTCAGAGAAGACAAGGTCCTGAGCCTCGTCTCATCTGATTGTTAATCGGGACTCCAACCGATCAATGATCTGGCCAGGGGGCCAGGTAGCGCAGTTGGTAGCGCGCTCGCTTCTCACCAATGCGACCCGGGTTCGATTCCCGGTGTGGTACGTGAGATGGTGGGGCTGTCACCAACCTGGCTTCGTGGGTTTTCTCCGGGTACTCCGGTTTCCTCCCACACAAACGACACCCTTACGCCAAGATCCGTGCCAACGAGCAAGATTTATATAAGTTGTTAACTTGTTTCTTAATCGTTGTAAAATAAATAAAGTTTAAATTTTTTTTTAATGATCTGATCTCGCTTACAGACAAGCAGTGCAGGGTTTACTTATGTTGATGTCTCCTAACATGCTTTGATAGTAACATATTATTCCATAATATGTTTCGTGTGGGAATTTGTATGATCTCTCGTTTTGAGAGACCCATTGATCCTTGTTCTCTATATGAAGGATTAGTTATACATTTCTTAAGTGTGTCCTTTGATTGTGCTGCTTTTGCGGTGGGTGAGTAAGAATGTGAGTGCCCGTAAACCTGTTAACTACACCGATTGAGTGACGTTTGTTACTGTAGTTAATTGGTTTAAGTCGGTATCGTAACTGCAGTACAATAGAGTATTTTTTAAATGTATTCTATGTTTATTTTACTATTATCATGTTTTATATGCATCTTATTGGTGATTTGATTGATCATGCAGCTTGGTCAGAGGTCTTCTGTCTTCTCTTGTATTACAACCTTAATGATTTTTATTTTGCTAAATATGATACTATTGAACGGAGTCTCTCCAATGGCGGTTTTGAATCAATTTACGTACCTAATTAAAACATTGGTTTGCGTTACGCTGGACGTTAAAAACAGCTCACATACATAGTAGGACGAATTTGAAGAATACATAAAACGAGATGAGATAAATACTAGTCTCTATCCCTACCCATTATAGCCCAGGAATTTATATCTCAACAATCATATATTACATAAATGTTTAAGATCATGTTGTTTTTTGTTATTATAATATTTTCTAGTATTGCGCGGGTTAACGGTAAATACTTTCCTGCTATCTGTAAATATTGCCCCGCTATCTGTAAATACTTCTCTGTCATCTGTAAATGAATATATACATATATTTGTGGTCGTCTGTGTACATAATGATATTTTCTAATTTGTCTCCTTCAGTTCTGGTCCTTTGGCTCTTCAGGCACATATCTATTACAAGCAGATTCATCTCAATGCCTTGTCCACGGTGTCACCTATTGCTCCTTTGGGGAGATAAAATTCATCATTTTATAATTTATCAATGTAATAAAGGTTTATATCAAATGTGTGTTTTTTATATGTACTAAAACACTAATGGTGTTTGTATTTATTAAGGTAAAAAACAATTACTACAGATGCAAGCCTAAGACAATCTAGATTAAGACACAAGCAGGATCAGTTATAAGAGTTATATCTCTTGTGTTAAGAAGGATTCAGTAACCATAATTTTACTATTTATATAATATTCTATTATACTCTGGTTCTCTGGATTACATTACATCTATACTCTGGTTCTCTGGATTACATTTACATCTATACTCTGGTTCTCTGGATTACATTTACATCTATACCCTGGTTCTCTGGATTACATTTACATCTATACCCTGGTTCTCTGGATTACATTTACATCTATACTCTGGTTCTCTGGATTACATTTACATCTATACTCTGGTTCTCTGGATTACATTTACATCTATACCCTGGTTCTCTGGATTACATTTACATCTATACTCTGTTCTCTGGATTACATTTACATCTATACTCTGGTTCTCTGGATTACATTTACATCTATACCCTGGTTCTCTGGATTACATTTACATCTATACTCTGGTTCTCTGGATTACATTTACATCTATACTCTGGTTCTCTGGATTACATTTACATCTATTCCCTGGTTCTCTGGATTACATTTACATCTATACTCTGGTTCTTTGGATTACATTTACATCTATACTCTGGTTCTTTGGATTACATTTACATCTATACTCTGGTTCTCTGGATTACATTTACATCTATACTCTGGTTCTCTGGATTACATTTACATCTATTCCCTGGTTCTCTGGATTACATTTACATCTATACTCTGGTTCTTTGGATTACATTTACATCTATACCCTGGTTCTCTGGATTACATTTACATCTATACCCTGGTTCTCTGGATTACATTTACATCTATACTCTGGTTCTCTGGATTACATTTACATCTATACCCTGGTTCTCTGGATTACATTTACATCTATACTCTGGTTCTCTGGATTACATTTACATCTATACTCTGGTTCTCTGGATTACATTTACATCTATACTCTGGTTCTCTGGATTACATCGACATCTATACTCTGGTTCTCTGGATTACATTTACATCTATACTCTGGTTCTCTGGATTACATTTACCTCTAAACTCTTGTTCTCTGGATTACATTTACATCTATACTCTGGTTCTTTGGATTACATTTACATCTATACTCTGGTTCTCTGGATTACATTTACATCTATACTCTGGTTCTCTGGATTACATTTACATCTATACCCTGGTTCTCTGGATTACATTTACATCTATACTCTGGTTCTCTGGATTACATTTACATCTATACTCTGGTTCTCTGGATTACATTTACATCTATACTCTGGTTCTCTGGATTACATCGACATCTATACTCTGGTTCTCTGGATTACATTTACATCTATACTCTGGTTCTCTGGATTACATTTACCTCTAAACTCTTGTTCTCTGGATTACATTTACATCTATACTCTTGTTCTCTGGATTACATTTACATCTATACTCTGGTTCTCTGGATTACATTTACATCTATACTCTGGTTCTCTGGATTACATTTACATCTATACTCTGGTTCTCTGGATTACATTTACATCTATACTCTGGTTCTCTGGATTACATTTACATCTATACCCTGGTTCTCTGGATTACATTTACATCTATACTCTGGTTCTCTGGATTACATTTACATCTATACTCTTGTTCTCTGGATTACATTTACATCTATACTCTGGTTCTCTGGATTACATTTACATCTATACTCTGGTTCTCTGGATTACATTTACATCTTTACTCTGGTTCTCTGGATTACATTTACATTTTACTATGTACATTTTACTATCTACACTTTACTATCTATATTGTACAATTTACATTTTACTATCTACATTTTATTTTCTACACTTTACTATCTGTATTTATTATCTACATATTACTATCTACATTTTACAATCTACATTTTTATGTTTATTGGTTTTGCGATTATTATCCCGATATTGCTTACAATGCTGTGAATGTAACAATGGCATAATATCCATTAGTTTCGTATTTTACGTTATTGTCGGGATCCCTGTGAAATGTAAAACGTATTAGGCTTTAGTATCCCTCTGATGTGGAGGTCTCAAACTGTCTCTTGCCACATTCATCTCATAAACGGTGCTAGATTTCTTATGTTATTATTATTTATTGATTGATTTATTTATTTATTTATTTATTTACTTACTTATTTATCTATCTATGAATTTTTTATTTAATTTTTATCATTACATGTATGGTGTAGCTAGTCAAACACGTGACGCTTATTCAGGCACTGTGAGTCTTAAATGAGACACTTATTTTTCCCAATTTATCCTTCAGCTGAGACAGTATCATGTTATGCTTCCCAATCTGTCCTCCTGATGTGGCAGTATCATCCCATGCTTCCCAATCTGTCCTCCTGATGTGACAGTATCATCCCATCCTTCCCAATCTGTCCTCCTGATGTGACAGTATCATCCTTTGTTTCCCAATCTGTCCTCCTGATGTGACAGTATCATCCCATGCTTCCCAATCTATCCTCCTGATGTGACAGTATCATCCTATGTTTCCCAATCTGTCCTCCTGATGTGGCAGTATCATCCCATCCTTCCCAATCTGTCCTCCTGATGTGACAGTATCATCCCATGCTTCCCAATCTGTCCTCCTGATGTGACAGTATCATCCCATGCTTCCCAATCTGTCCTCCTGATGTGACAGTATCATCCTTTGTTTCCCAATCTGTCCTCCTGATGTGACAGTATCATCCCATGCTTCCCAATCTGTCCTCCTGATATGACAGTATCATCCTATGTTTCCCAATCTGTCCTCCTGATGTGACAGTATCATCCTATGCTTCCTAATCTGTCCTCCTGATGTGGCAGTATCATCCTATGCTTCCCAATCTGTCCTCCTGATGTGACAGTATCATCCTATGCTTCCCAATCTGTCCTCCTGATGTGACAGTATCATCCTATGCTTCCCAATCTGTCCTCCTGATGTGACAGTATCATCCTATGTTATCCAAATTGTCCTCCTGATGTGACAGTATCATCCTTTGCTTCCCCGATGTGTCATCGTATCCCAGTGTGTCACGATACCCCGGTGTGTCATGGTACCACGGTGTGTCATGGTATCCCAGTGTGTCATGGTACCCCGGTGTTTCACGGTAACCCAGTGTGTCATGGTATCCCAGTGTGTCATGGTACCCCGCTGTGTCAAGGTATCCCGGTGTGTTACGATACCCCGGTGTGTCATGGTATCTCAATGTGCCATGGTACCACGGTGTGTCATTGTATCCCAGTGTGTCAGGGTACCCCGGTGTGGTACAGTAACCCAGTGTGTCATGGTATCCTGGTGTGTCATGGTACCCCGGTGTGTCAAGGTATCCCAGTGTGTCACGGCACTCCGTGTGTCCCAGTGTGTCAGTATACCGGTGTGGCACAGTACTCCGGTGTATCACGGTACAGCGGTGTATCACGGCACTCCGTGTGTCATCGTGTCCCAGTGTGTCAGTATACCGGTGTGGCACAGTACTCCGGTGTATCACGGTACAGCGGTGTATCACGGCACCCCGTGTGTCATCGTGTCCCAGTGTGTCACAGTATACCGGTGTGACACTGTACCCCGGTGTGTGACGATATACATTGCATCACGGTACCCCTGTGTTTCATGTTTATAGATTGCAACATGCAAGATGCCTCCGTGTTCAGTGTGGGCTGTAAAAGCATGAGCAGGTGCGCCGACATCAAGATAAAGATAATTATACACTGTATTCATAGAATATAGAGATCTATATTCCAGACTCAGTAAGAAAAGAAAATTACATGCAAGAATGTTTGATAAATTTTAATTATTTTACGGATAAATCATAGTTAACTTACAGACGTCATGACACTGATCATGCGGTGAATTTATGAACAACACCTTTTTACCGAAATGGCTACAGAGAGAAGAGGCAGGTACAGAGATGTTATTTATGTATAAAGCAGGTGTCATTCTTACCTCAAGTGATCATTATGCATTCGTCTGCTGGAAATCAATATTTTCATATTTAGTGGTAAAGTTATTGGTGATTTAATGCAAATTATGGGTTTAATTGGTAATAAATTTTTCATAAGTAATATGTACTTTATAATGTATTTCATTAATGGATATTTTACGTTCTAATCACTTAACCTAGACTTTTTGATATTCAAAACATTTTTCTATATAAGTACTCTACGGATATTTCCAATGGTACTGTACTGTTTCGGGATCGATTCCAACTACTCGTTTGGATAATCTATGTTCATTTTTATCATTACTATATACAATGCATCCAGCGGCGTAGCGGCGTATGTTTTTGAGTGTAGGCAAAATGAAGTCCAAGGCTTGAACAATTAGGCACGAGACGCCGAAAGGAACCGGGCAGATGCGGGGGTCACTCCTCCCGCCGGTGGAGGTCTGCGGGCCTCCCCACAGGAACTTTTGGAAATTTGACACAGGATAAAGCAATTTGCATATATGCATTGTTTTGCTTTCAGATTTTCTATCATATAACTATTATTATCCGCACATTGCATCGGCAAACATAGTTTATTAGATACAGTTGTACAACACACACACACACACACACACACGCACACACCACACACACTCTCTCTCTCTCTCTCTCTCTCTCTCTCTCTCTCTCTCTCTCTCTCTCTCTCTCTCTCCTGGCACAGTTATACATTTTTTTCTCACAACTTTTTTTGTAGGCACTTGTCTTTTTGCCTTTTTGCCAATATGAAAGCTACGCTAATGGTATCAAACAGGTACACACATTACAATGCTTTAAACATACATTTAATATTGACTCCATCTGTGATGTCATTCTTAAAAGAATCGTGCCTCAAGCCTGTAATGCTATGGCAGTCAAACAAATTATACTACCTCATTTGTTATGAGTTCTCCCTCTCTCTCTCTCTCTCTCTCATTTTTATCCAATTTCCCAATATCCAAATATGTATATCTATATATGTATCCATATACTTCGTTACGAGCTAGAGTAATATTACAAAATTAATTTACATAAGTATATTTACTTGTTTTCAAATTCTAGACTAGGTAAGTATAACGTTTGATTGAATACAATTAGTACAATATAAATTAAGGAGATTTATCATCTTGCGCCCCTCAACCTGAAAAGACAATGTAACCGGATGATCTATACATGGTCATGTAAGAAATCTCTCAATGCTTCGGTTGTTCTAGCATAGGAATGATTTATAGCGTTGTGCATCAGACACTTGCAGCCATCATATCTTACAGAAATAATCTTTACGTGGTGTTAATCGGTAAATCAAATATGAAATACGAGACTGAATTGGATGCGCCAACTAAATGCCATTTCTGTGGTAGTTCTGATTCGGTACCTCAGTTCATTTGATACCGACCTTTTACTTTTGTAACGTTTGTGTCTTTACTAATTTATCACTTTGTAATCATTCATGAGGGCGGGGGGGGGGGGGGTTACTACAGCCCATACCTGCTACGGAGACTGATTTTTATTGTCGCATCCGAAAGACAGGTCATGTACTATCTTCGGAAGGGACCAGGGTCCGGCGCCATAATCTGAGAATATACTTAAGTCAAAAATTTCATTTTAATTTATTCCATTATCAAATGTTTAAATGAATTTTAATGCAAAATGGTTTAATTCTATTTATCAGTAGAATAAAACTAAATGAAATCCAAATCCCAGTTATTAATTCATTGATGAACAGAGGAATATGAATTTTGGACTTTAGTATATTCTCAGTTTATGGCACCGGACCCAGGACCCGAGACAGACACCGACGATCTTCGGACGGGACCAGGACCCGAGACAGACACCGACGATCTTCGGACTGGACCAGGACCCGAGACAGACACCGACAGTCTTCGGATGGGACCAGGAAACGAGACAGACACCGACAGTCTTCGGACGGGACCAGGAAACGAGACATCTCGATCATAACAGGATGGAACAATATCAGTGTTTGGTAAGCAGTAAGACTATGACAGTCTTAAGTAGGGAGTGAAAGAATGAATTATATCGCAACAATGATATCAGGAGACAAGCATAACTTAGAACTTCTCCCGCCTAGCAACGTTCTACACGTATAATTCCAGTCTTACGTGGATTTTAAAATACACATGTAAAGGAAAATTTAACTATTCTCTTTACCAGGGAAAACGAATAGGAAGGTAACGACGACGGGTCACATCAGTGTCACACACTGGACATTCATTGAACCCGTGGTGTTATGTTACTGTGGCACTAACAACAATGTAACACAGTGAACATTCATTGAACTCGTGGTGCTATGTTACTGTGGCACTCACAACAATGTTACACAGTGGACATTCATGGACCCGTGGTGCTATGTTACTGTGGCACTCACAACAATGTAACACAGTGGACATTCATTGAACCCGTGGTGCTGTGTTAATGTGGCACTAACAACAATGTAACACAGTGGACATTCATTGAACCCGTGGTGCTTGTTACTGTGGAACTAACAACAATGTAACATAGTGGACATTCATTGAACCCGTCGTGCTTGTTACTGTGGCACTGACAACAATGTAACACAGTGGACATTCATTAAACCCGTGGTGCTATGTTACTGTGGCACTAACAACAATGTAACACAGTGGACATTCATTGAACCCGTGGTGCTATGTTACTGTAGCACTAACAACAATGTAACAGTGGACATTCATTGAACCCGTGGTGCTATGTTACTGTGGCACTAACAACAATGTAACACAGTGGACATTCATTGAACCCGTGGTGCTATGTTACTGTGGCACTAACAACAATGTAACACAGTGGACATTCATTGAACCCGTGGTGCTATGTTACTGTGGCACTAACAACAATGTAACACAGTGGACATTCATTGACCCGTGGTGCTATGTTACTGTAGCACTAACAACAATATAACACAGTGGGCATTCATGGACCCGTGGTGCTGTGTTAATGTGGCACTAACAACAATGTAACACAGTGGACATTCATGGACAGGTGGTGCTATGTTAATGTGGCACTAACAACAATGTAACACAGTGGGCATTCATGGACCACTAGTGCTGTGTTAATGTAACAAAGTGGACATTCATTGAACCCGCGGTGCTGTGTTAATGTGGCACTTACAAAAATGTAACAAAGTGGGCATTCATGGACCCATGGTGCTGCGTTAATGTGGCACTAACAACAATATAGCACAATTGGCGTTCATGGACCCTTAGTGCTCTGTTAATGTGGCACTAACAATAATGTAACACAGTGGACATTCATGGACCCCTAGTGCTGTGTTAATGTAGCACTAACAACAATGTAGCACACTGGACATTCATGGACCCGCATTGCTCTGTTAATGTAGCACTAACAACAATGTAACACAATGGATATTCAAGAACCCCTAGTGCTGTGTTAATGTAGCACTAACAACAATGTAACACAGTGGACATTCATGGACCCACGGTGTTGTGTTATGTGGCACTAACAACAGTGTAACACAGTGGACATTCATTACCCGTGGTGCTGTGTTAATGTGGCGCTAACAACAATGTAACACAGTGGACATTTTATGGACCCCTGAAATTCAGATGTGAGAACTGCTGAACGATCTGAAAGTAACAGCAGCAGTTTAAAACAAATTAAAAAATTAAAAACTCAGGACGCCCTTTTATCAAAGGGCGTAACTTTAGGCCTAAGACTAAGCTTAGTCCATAGTTTACAGCTAAATTTAGGCTCGGCCTAAGTCCGTTTCATGAAAGGGCGGACGTAAGTCGCCATATTTAGTATTTGTATTTAGGCCTAAGCTTTAAAGACTACGCATGCGTACTATTACTTTCTTTTGATATGAATAAACAAGTGGGCGTGTCTATTATATTTAGCACTTTTTAAGTCATCATTACGTAGGCGAGCTACGTATCTTTTTTCAAACGCGCTGAAAATTAATAATATATACGAAAAAAGCACGATGGCGAGTTTAGAAGCAACTTTCAGTATTAAGAAAAGAAATCCAAACTGCTGTGCAAATGAAATTATTAAAGCTTTAACAGAACGTGTTATGGAGAAAAATCGCACACTTTATTTGAAAAGTTGACACTCATCACCACTGAGAGAAAAAGGAGCATAGGACTCCCTATGAAGTATCCATTCTCATAGACAAGTCTAATGGGATCGAAATTTGCATAATACTTTATATATGGTGTCATTATCCAATGTAAGATTTAGACTATTCTATAATTGACCTATCTGTAACAGTGGTGGATTTAGAGGGGGGTTCGGGAAGGCCCCCCCCCCTTTCGCTGCATATTTATCAGTAAAAATCCAGATTTAGCACAAAATTGGCTGACGGAGTAGTTAGGCGAATACACATGTGCCCTCCACCCCCTTCCTTTCGGAAATCTGGATCCGCGACTGTGTTAACAAGAAGTACACAGTATGAATTGCAGCTTAGTAGTACAAGGTCAAGAGAGCATTATAAATGCTAGGGTAAGTTTTTAACGTTAAAATATGACCAACCACTACATTTTCACGCTAGAGGCACTTTTTTCACGCATGAGTGGAGTCATTAAATAACGGACTAAGTCAATTTTTAACGTTTTTTGACCGTTAAATACGACATGGGAGGTCACTTTTTAATGTTGCAACGGCATCTGTTTGATGAAAGACATATTAATTTTGACCTTTGCAACGGACCCTCCCGAAGCAGTGAGAGATCTCCAGCGTACCACGCCTTTCGCGACACGATGTCTTGGTTTTACTGTCCTATCTGAAAGACAAGATATTGGAGGGAATCGAACCCAAGAACTACCAACTATATAAAGTCAACTTGCTTATTACTGTACCACGCCGGTTAGATGTTTATTGATTTTTTATTTATTCATTTATACGGCAAATTTGTCGTCAAATTTTCATTTTTACCATACTAGTATTTTACCCTAAAGACACAATTGAACTGATTTTTCCACTTATAAATTTTAAATATTTCCCAAGATAAGCTTAAGCCTAAATGTTGAGCGCCAAATATTGTGGTCATCAGAAATATGTTCCGAAACTTTCATGGGGTTAAGACAAAATAAAAAACAGGAAATGGTTTAATTCTTCATTTCGTATACAACACATAAATGTATATTTGACATATTTTATTCTCACTATCGTAGCATATTACGTCTGCTCTAACTACTATAAAAGATCATATTATCAAATATTGTGATGTCGCATTTCATAATAGTAACATCAATTACTTTTGGTCGATTAAAAATTCTCATGAGGTTATAGACAAACTTCTTTCGCTAAATTTCAAAGCGACTCAAATTTCTACATTTGATTTTTCTACACTTTATACATCTCTGCCTCATGATTTGATTAAAAGCAAGTTGCTGTCTCTTATACAATGGTGTTTTCACAGAGAATCTAAAACTTACATATGTACTTCCAATAACTCCGGATTCTTTTCCAACAAACAATATATTTCATATAAATACTAGACTTGCAAGGAATTATGTAAAGCACTCGATTTTCTCATGAATAATATTTTTGTGCAATTTGATGGCAAAATATATCAACAAATAGTTGGGATTCCTATGGGTACTTACTGCTCGCCTCTGATAGCAGATTTATTTCTTTATTATAATGAGAGGGATTTTATAGTTTCTATTCAAAGATCAAAACGTTTTGACCTCATTGACAAATTTAATAATACTTGCATATATCTAGATGACATTTTGGTTATCGACAACCCTGAATTCGAACAATTTATATCAGAAATATATCCACCAGAGCTCACATTGAATAAAGCTAATACTTGAGATAAATCTACACCTTTCTTAGATTTAAACATCGAAATTATCAACCACCTAATATATACTAATATTTATGATAAACGTGAGGATTTTGGATTTCCTATTGTAAATTTCCCTTACTTGGATGGCGATGTCCCTCGATTCCCATCATATGGTGTCTATATATCTCAATTAGTTCGATTTGTCAGAGGCTGCACCGATGTTTTGGACTTTCATAAACGAAATTTACAAATTACTACTAAACTTTTAACTCAGGGTTACAGATATCAAAAGCTAAGAAAAACATTCGGCAAATTCTTCAGATCTTATTCAGAACTTCTATCTAAATTTGGAAATATTTCTTTTCAACAGTATGTATCCAATGGAATTTCCCATCCTAATTTTTACGGTGATCTCGTATATAAACTAAGGAAAGTAAAAGGCTCCGATAACGTTATTCTATCATGAAATAAAATAGTCAAACGTCTTCTAAATAGACAATATGATATTTAGATCATCAAAAAGACTATAGGTCTTGTATTTGGCCCCTCTACAGCCTTATGCAGACTTTTACTTGAACGTTGCACGCTGACTAACAGGGCGGTGGGGACTATATGACGGGCCTTGTCCAAACCTCTTTCAGAGGAGACATGGTCCTGAACCTCGTCCCCTCTGACTGTTAGTCGGGACTCCTACAGATCTAGGGTCTTAGCTCCTTTTCAGACTGGCAGAGCACGGTTTTCATGTTGATGTCGAATATATTTTTATACCATTATGTGTTTTACAATACCTTACGTGTTTATATTTTATGACCTCTCAATATGCGATACCTGTTGACCCTTGTTCTTTACATGGAGGATTATTTATAAAATTTTAAATGCACGTCCTTTGATTGTTCTGATGTTACGGTGAGTGGGAAGGTGGACCCGTAAACCGGTTAACCACACCATTTGTTTGGCTTTTGTCAAATTAAATGACCGTCCTAAGTCGGTATCGTAATTGCACTACAATCAAATATTTTTGTAATATGTTATATATTCTAGTATATTATTTATTTTCATGTATTGTATAGCTCCATGGTGACTTCTGCCACATAACTGAGCCAGTAACTCCTCTTTTTTCTTTCAAAATATTCATTTCAAAAATACATGCTGTAGTATTTTCAATAAATATAAGGGATTTTTTTACAATGTTACTGATAGATACTGCCAAATGTTTTAATAATCTAATTTTGTTATTTGATGAAGGAAATCGGGAGAATGTGATTTCATCAAAATTAATGAAAATTTAAGGTAGATCTACCTTAAAACTAATTTCCACTCGTCATATTTTATTAGATTATAAGATTTTTTATGACTGCCCACAATGTATATAAATAGTGGAGAAAAAAACTATGACGTCATATCCACGGGTATTTGAAGCTTTTTAAGTCCACAACAACTATCTATTATGCCTCTATAGGGGTAAATACCAAAGAAAAAAGAAAGATATACAACGATTTTGGAAGCAAAATTACCACCGATTCAGACTCTCGTTTCGGCCATTGAAATCGGGAATTTGCACAATTCAGCTTGGTGCCACATAGTTCGACATCGGAACTAATACCTTACACAATGCATTTGTCAATCCATGCCCATTATCCCGTATTTCAAGAGCGATTTATCCGCGTCCCTTTACCGAACTTGTTGAAGACTCCATGTACGAATGTGACCTTCACCTTCGGAAGGTTCCGCTCTGAATAACGTGTAAAACTCAAAGTAGATATTCAACTGGCAATTTCTTTATGAATATATAAGGATGAATAAAACAAAATTTTCTAAATATATTGTGTTTTAATTTTTGCTTGCAATTATTATTTACAGTGGAATGTACAAACAAGTATGATAACTCTATTTTCATATTCCCGTTACAGGCATGTGTTTACAACCTTCTTGAACATCATGATCCTGTACGCCAGATAGGTATGTATTTAATATATACTAATATTAATTGTTTCACGAGGATTTTTAAAAACAATAACTCAGAGATGTGAGAGGTGGAGCTGCATGTACTGTCACATCCCTGGATAAATTTAAATTCCCTGCCTTTTATTATGATGACATGCATACGTGAACAGAGTGTAGTGGGTTCAATTACATCGAGAGGCTTACTTTCAACGTATGTGTTTCCTATGGCATGTTCTGTATGATCTCAAAACCCCATTTTCTGTAGCTGGTTTGAAAGCATTGTGACTTGTCTCCAAGTTTGTCAATACTCCTCTCTGGAATTTGTTGGAATCAAAGGATATATCTATCACTTAAATGAACACCTACTATCTCCAGCTCTCTACGTTTCTATCCAATGCTACGGAAAACATTGAGAATAATTATGATGTTCATGAAGGGCGACATGACATCACTGCTGGTGGACTAATAGTCCCCGAGGGCATCATAAGTCTAGTTTTCAGTGCTTTTGTACTGACTTAAAATATATACTTAAAATTTGCCGTGATAAAATTATGTAAATTACTATAAAACTAAGGAGAATCTCCCTCAGGCATAGCTCTGTCCTTAGATTGATTCTTTGGTTCACTTTTTCGGTCATTTTGTTTTCAATACTGCTCTTAAAACATTTATATCATATGAGATTTCCAACCATTCGGCCATGAGCATCACTGAAGAGACATAAGTTGTCGAAATGCACATCTGGTGCACAAAATTCAAATGTATATATTTTGTATATCTATTATAACCATTAGGCCGGTGTCACTGCTGGTGGACTGATAGTCCCCGAGGGCATTATAAGTCTAGTTTTCAGTGCTTTTGTACTGACTTAAAATATATACTTAAAATTTGCCGTGATAAAATTATGTAAATTACTCTAAAACTAAGGAGAATCTCCCTCAGGCATAGTTCTGTCCTTAGATTGATTCTTTGGTTCACTTTTTCGGTCATTTTGGTTTCAATACTGCTCTTCAAACATTTATATTATATGAGATTTCCAACCATTCGGCCATGAGCATCACTGAAGAGACATAAGTTGTCGAAATGCGCATCTGGTGCACAAAATTCAAATGTATATATTTTCTATATCTATTGTATGCTAATTTCTTGACTAACATGTGTTAGTGTACAGGACCTTGATAAATGATTACGAGTATGATGATGATGTGAACGTCATTCTTGGAGTGCTTATACCAGCTCTTAACAAGGTTGTGTGTCATGTATATAGGGATCATCTACCAGGTGGAAGGTATGAAACTGTAAATGTAAAGATGATGGATAAATCCAAAGCACAAGTCCAAAAATCATAAAACCAGAGGACATACAAAATCAGTGAAAATGAAAAACAAATGGAAAATAACAAAATATGTCTGCTTCAAAGAGCATATGTGAACCCCTGTGATGGAGTGAGATCAGGTGCCCGGGGAGAGTGAGCATCTCCTGCTTGCTAGCAACACCTGTCACATATACCTAGTAGAAAGAGTCAAATCGTGTAAATTCCATATGTATTTATATATGGAGAAGTCGAAGTAGGTAACCTTCTAGTATAGAAGGTGTCAAATCTGTGTAAAATGATCGGAATCGGTCTCAGTCCAGAATATCATTTAAAAGTCTGGATAACGAGATATCATATGGAGTAATAAGAGTCTCGTAACGACAATAGAATTTCCTCAGTGACGTTGCTAGTCTAGCACATATATAACCCTGGTTTGAGCAGCTTAACTGAAAGTCGCCTAGCCCTCAGAACAAAGTCACTGTAATTTGAACATGCTCTGGAATAACGTATTAACTGCGATTTGAATACGCCGTATGCGGGCGATGATGGAATGTTGCTACTTATGAAAGGAAAGTTTGTGATATCTTAATGCAGCAGACACAAAGCACAGACAAGCACAATATTTATATTGAAAGGTTGTTTGGGTACCTCGATCAAATTCTTCGTTCAAAACCTAGCATATCTATACTTGCATCGGAATCTTACGCCATGTTTCTCCTGAACAAAACTGGATCGTGACTGAATGAACAGAATCAACACGACATTGAGGAATTGTTGGCAGATGCTCGTCATAGGGTTTCAAGTGAACGATCCCTGTTCCAATCAAGAAAAGATGCCATGGAAGCGAGAAGAAAGAAACAAGAAGAATTTTTGAAAAAAGAACAAAGCAGACAAAGAAAGATGGAACGCATTGAAAAACAAAGCGACATTATCCGATACGGACTTTGGAAAACAAAACATGAATGCCGATCAAAATTGAGAAGTATGAAGACAGTGACTGAAAAAGTGTTTACGATCAAAAGTCAATATGCTACAGAAAGAACGCTCCAACAGCATGTCGATTACAAAATTGTTTTTGCCTTTACAAAGAAAAATGATACCGGGGGAAGAATTTAATTAAAACTTGAAGAATTAGCCAAAAACTTGATGGAGTTGCTTAAATGAATTACAAACGTTATATTATATATACTGCAGAAGATTAAAGGGGTGAAGTGGGGTGGGGGGCAGAACTGGTCAATACACAAGGAAGCGTGAAACAATTTTAAGATAGTTAGACTTAAGGAAATAGTAGTGACTTTCTATTTGATACACATTGTTTTATTTGAATAGTAGGTATATTCACTGTGATTTGTGTTAGAACAATGCGAATATCTTAAACTTCTTAGCGTTTTCGTCACTGTATATAATGTCATTCAAGCGCCTTTTCAAAATCATACAGAGTTTTGTAATAATTATTATTCAAAAGATAAAAGAGCACCATTCCAACATAATTTAATTGTTTCTGTCATTCTATAGCCCTATTTCTGTGTTAGATAAATATCTATATGTTGTACATGTCTGCGCACAATATTAATAAAAAGTGTCTATTTTTAGACGTCTAAAAATAGTAACAGGCATCCTTTCTGACGAAAATAATATTGCTTTAATAGTTTATGTTACATATACATTCTAATAATGTATGATATGTTAAGTTGCATGAAAATTTTAAAAATTGCTTGTGGTCGCTATGATATAGGACGGCTCAAAATCGCTGTGTACATGTGTTTTTACTTCTACGAAAGTTATCAAAATTATTCGAAAAAAGAGCCTTTGGCGCACTTTATTCAGGTAGGACACACTTTATACAATTCCGAGGGACATGTTTGCATCTTATTTGCCTTCTTTGAAATTCACGTACAATTATGGCAGCCATATTTAGTCTTAGTGTAAACGTTAAGGCTGACTCATAGAAGGCGTAAATTTTAGGCATAAGCATAAGAATAAGTACCATTTTAAGTAGATCAACTGAATGACGAAGGTCATTAAACTGGCCCTTCGAGTTATATATTCAACTTCTCATTCTCTATCAAACAACTTCTCATTTTCTATAACACAATTTTGATTTGTGATTAAAGCACGGATAAGCAACATAGATGATAGATCAGAGACCAATAAATACTGATGGTGTCATGGAATAAACAGTCACATATGTTCTAATACTGTTCATATAGTAGTCTCTTCTCTGCCTACAAGTTCCCATTGCTCTGTCAGTCGGAGTTTGACACATAATAAATAGTCTGCGTGTTTTAGAACGATCTCCATGACAAGACATGGTCCTTTTTGTGATTTCGTGGTCATACATCGGATGCATTTCACAAGTTCTGATAAAAACAAAGTTTTTAATAATAGAAGGAAGCCACAATTCAAAACGACAGAATCCACAAGCACAAGAGTTATAGTGAATTGGGAATTTCAATGTACGAGTGATGAAAGGCCAAAAGTACGAGTACATTATCATATAAGGAATTAATTATCCAATACATTTTTATACAAATGCAAATTTATGTCTCAAAATACAGTTAAGATGCATTCATATCAATCTCTGATGCAATCATGAATATATTTCTGTTGACATATTCCTCTACAAAACTTGTTCTGGACAAAGTTTACAATCCGTAAGACGTATTCAGTGTATATTTGTTATGATTTATAGATGAAACATCGACACAAAGCGATTACTTTGAGATAATGTTGTTATTTCTATTCACTGCACAACTGTTTAGATCTAGAAATGTCTACATATAGATATATTAACTTCCATTTAACATTTATAGTAATGCATATACTCATTTTAACGAATACAAATTTATGAAAATATTGTAAAGCATAATGAATTTTTTAAATGAGCAAAGAACATATCTTTTTACCTTTTGAAATCAAAGGTAAATTATAATGTTAAAAAACAATTACCTTAAATATTTAATTCAAATAAAAAAAATTTAAGTAAACAAGGAAGAAGTATCGAAGGGTTAACCATATCTCCTACTCCATGGGATTAAAGGACAATATTATATATAGTGTCATATTTAGACAAATGCAAAGCCCAATTAAATCGATGTTAGACCAGGTATCCGGGAGGAGTAAGCGTCCCCTGTTTGCATGCAACACCCATCACAAAAGTCCAGCAACAACTTTTCAAGTCCAGGAAGTAAATACATAAATATACACATATGAACACAAGGAGAAAAGAACATTAAGTCAAATTATCCTATTCACAAACACATTTTATACGTCATTTTGTAAAATATAAACAAAATGACCACATCAGCGAATAGCCAATTTTTAACTCGAATGTAACAAAGGGAATAACGTATGCTAGCAAACAAAATACGAAAGTAACTGTTGTAAAGTGACTATGGCACTAACCACAGCGGATATTCACGGACCCTGAAATTCCGAGATGAGACCAGGCGCTTGGGAGGAGTAAGCGTCTCCTGATTGGCTAACTAAATCCGCCATTGATTTCATTACATTCAAAAGATCAAATGTAACTCAGCAATGTATATATTAAGTAATCTGAACCAACACTGTGTAGAAAATGTTTTTGCTATATAACCTCAGGGAAAATGTATAAAACTTAAGGCAAACCCTCCCCGGGGAACAGAATAAAACCTATGTAGGATTTAAAGATCTTGGAATTCATATTATTCAAACAACAGTGATCAGAAATGTGTGACAAATTGTATGAAATGAACTGACCAAAATGAAACCCATTAAATTCTCATTGAGCCCATAATCGATTGTAAGAAAGGGAAGACGATGTCTGACTCAATTGTTAAGTTAGAGGTCGCCACGGACATATAAATCATTTAATTTTACATGTAGCACGCATTTTGATTGGCTTTACAATTGGTAGTATATCTTCTCCACGATTTTTTTTCCTCTGACGGCATAATTTACCGCGTTTTCGTTGCTGTGACGTCAATATTCACACCGCTGCGGCAGAAATTTGGAGATGTTGAGAAATAGTGCAGACATAACGTACCAATTTCTGAGAATAAAAACATGTTTGAAAGGAATTAAATGATAATAAATAAATCTAATTTGTTTTCATTGTATGGAGTTATACCACGAAAAAATGATGGAAATCTTATGCAGTTTTTCTTTTTTCTGTTTTCTTTTTATTTAATTTATTTATTTTATTTTGGGGGGGGTCATTCAATTTTTTTTTTTTTTTTCGTGGTATACCTCCATCCAGCAATAAAAATATTAGATTCATTCTTTAAATAATAGAAATATAAACACAATAAACACAGATAAAATATTCTTTTGTAATGAAGTTTTGTTACTGACTTAGTACGTAATCACCACAGTAAATAGTAATCAACTGATCGATTGTATTCTCTGCGGTGATACTGGATTATTGCACAGAATACTTCCACTTATTGTCAAACGGGTAATCTTCATATTTCTAGATCAATCCATTGACATCAAACATGTTTACAGCTTTATCGTCTCGTATATTGACTCTTTGGTTTTGGTTTATCAAAGACAGAAATGTTACGAAAAAATGATTGGGGGTTTTGTTGTGTTTTGATTGGATTTCTTCTTCTTCTTCTTCTTCTTCTTCTTCTTCTTCTTCTTCTTCTTCTTCTTCTTCTTCTTCAAAAGTTGAATCAGTATATCGTTTTTCTCCAATGTTACCATTTCAATTTCCAGTTCAAATAATCGACATGAGTCGGTACCTTTAATGATGGAACATTTAAAAGAAAGAGTGATGATAACCACTTCAATTGACTTTCGGTACTATAACTGAATGATAAGTAAAACAATAAGATACCAAAAAATGTCCCGTCGCAAAATCTATATCAAGATACAAAATAATGAGTAAAGTCAATCATTGACCTCCAGAAAAATACAGAGGTGGGATCAGGAGCCATGAAGGAACAAGCATCTTCTGCCGACCTGACATACCCGCCGTGATACCATACTATGTCAAGTTCTTATAAATTCATTCAGAAGACAGTATAATACCGTAGTCACATTTGGTAAAACGTCACGAATTAGAACTAATATAATCGAATACTTTGATGTCTTTTTCTGTGCTTCTTTTTGTTTGCTCCTTGTGTCCTTGGAAAATTTTCTCATACAGCTGAATCACGTGTCATGTTTCTGTATTTCTATAAATAATAAGAATTGTAAAGATGATGGATAAATCCAAACCACAAGTCCGAAAATCATGAAGACAGAGGACATATAAAATCAGTAAAATGAAAACTTAAGTAGAAAAATAACAAAACATGTCTACTTGAAGAGCATATGTGAACACCTATGATAGAGTGAGATCAGGTGCTCAGGGAGAGTGAGCATCTCCTGCTTTCTAGAAACGCCCTTCACATATACCCAGTAGAAAAAGCCAAATCGTGTAAATTCCATATATATATTTATATATGGAGAAGTCAAAGTAGGTAACCTTCTAGTATAGAAGATGTCAAATTTGTGTAATATGATTGGAATCGGTCTCAGTCCAGAATATCATTTAAAAGTCTGGATAACGAGATATCATATGGAGTAAAAAGAGTCACGTAACGACGATAGAACTTCTTCAGTGACGTTGCTAGTCTAGTACATATATAACCGTGGTTGAGTAGCTTTTCTGAAAGTCACCTTGCCCTCAGAACAAAGTCATTGTAATTTGAACATGCTCTGGTATAACGTATTAACTGAGATATGAATACGCCGTATGCGGGCGATGGTGGAATGCTGCTACTTATGAAAAGAAAGTTTGTGATAGCGAAATTGAAATCGTCACGTTTGTCATAGAATGACGTGCTCAGTTGACTATTAATGGCAAAAGACAACATAATATCTAAATACGAAGTAGAATTACTGCTTTCTGTAGTTGAATTAGGCTTGAATGAAAGTGCGACTCTATCAGATTCAACTCTATCAGGTACTAATTGTCAAACGGAGTATACCAACCAATCAATTTCCTGTGTTTTGTATAAACCTTCGAAGTCGATATCATAAGTATTACACAGCATAAAATGAGCACATGTTGTTAGTTGAGGTGAACATCATATGCAGGTTAAGAGAATAAAAAGAAATGTAAATGTTTTCAGGGATTCATATATGAAAGGTCCCAACGTGTAACAACTTAACGTATAGCCATCATAACAAGGGACTTCACTGACAGGGAATGTTTGTAAAGCAGCAAATATCTAGAAATATCCGAATGTAAAATGGACAAACATTTTATTGAGACATTATATTAACGGGGCATATCAAGAAAATGATGCTGTTATGTTAGAAAACGTAGCAAAGGAAAATATACCTATAGCAATCATAAAAAATATCATGTTTACTAGAAACGTCCGCGAAGCATTCAGAATGACGGCCCTTCGTCTTACTTGCGGAATGTTATTATGAAACAATATTTCACTAAAAAATTGATTTCGACATGAACATATTCAAATTCATTGACTGATGAAACAGGAGTTCCCAAGAACAATTCAGATGCTCAGAATTTTGATAAACTTTCAAAACCAACATTTCCCGTCAAAACATGACAAAATATATATAATGCAAATCGATTACTTCTAAATACGACGCCTTGACGCCTTCATTATTATCAGCTAACCCTCATAAAAATGTCTTTGAATTCAAAGAAATGATAAACCAATGCGTGTATGTAATAGCAAACTAGATATTCAAATAAAGTATAAACCAATGCGCGCATATAGTACTTAGATATTCAAAATGAAAGAAAATATGTGGGACTGTACATATTACATTATATTACGTTGTAATACATTATTTTAGAAAATTCTACAATTATACCATTTACATTATAAATGAATGTTATATAAATAATACTTCAAAGAGGAACACTAAAGACCCAATACTGCTAGATATACGCTTATTTATTTTACATTATTCAGATAAATATATGAAAATAATCTCTCCATATCAATCGATTGCGTTATTTATGCATTTCGACAACTTATGTTTCCTTAGTGATGGAGATGGCCTTAACTGTAGAAATGCTTAGTGTATATATTTGAAGAGCAAAATAGTTACCAAATCACACAGTAAAATTCAAGTATATATTTTAGGGCAGGTCTTATCTTTGACTATTATTATATTTAAAGTGCATGTCCTTTGTGATTTACGTTATACAATTTGGTCAGATGTCTACTGTCTTTTCTTTCACATTAAGGTATTCTCGAGGTTCAAAATATTGAAAATATTGAAAAATATAGTGTTTAGTAAATAGCTATTACAACATCGTATATGAAAGTAAGTAGAATGAGATATCAGCCATATATATAATGCTATGTAAAACTGTATTCCACTATGCCAACATATGCTACTATGTCAAATTTTACATGATGCAGAATTCATTCTAATCCATTATACCGAGGAAAATGTCCAAAGTTTCCAACAGCATGTAACGGAATAGACTGGGCCTGGTCCTTTATATTTGGCAGTCGTTGCACACACACACACATACACACACACATACATACACACACATCATTTCCATGCAAAGAAGTCCATGGAATATAAGTCAGTCTATAGTGAAAACTACATAAAAATATAGACAATTTCGATACATCATATGAAGGATTGACATACATTCATTATGTATACTATACTCCAGTTACCCACAAACCTGAACAGAGAACTTATGTGTCCTTTAACTTTACTGCTTTTGTGGTGAGTGGCAAGGTGGGCGCCCGCGAACAGGTTAACCACACCAGTTGAGTGACGTTTGTTACTTTAATTGACCGTCCTAAGTCGGTATCTTCACTGCAGCACAATCGAATACTTTTGTAATGCAGCTTTTGTGTTTATTCGACTATTTAGTCTATTATTGTGTTTTATGTGCATGTCCCACAGGCACTGTGTTACATGAAGAGTGGGTTTTAAAACTAACCCACCCCACCCTCTCTTTTATATATCGTCTTGCTCCCCTTTTCCCTAAGGTAAGAAACGACGATCAGAATGCAGCCGCTTCAAAAAGTATTTCCTACAAGTTCCGATGATAATCAGAGGAAAGGAAAGCACCAACATGTAAAATAATGTCTGACCTTTTGATATCTGTCTTTAAATGCCATCAATTCCTTCTTTTCCTTTCCCATTTAAATTCCATTAATGTGTACACAACCACTTGGCATAGCTTATTACTCTGGATCGTCATTCTGAGTAACAAGTATTAATTAGTGAAGAACGAAAGTCGACACGCACATGCATAACGAACAAGAATAAACACATGAAAGAGATTACAAAATTATTCGATGATAATGCATTGAGGTGTCGATTTTATTGGACCTTATAAGTTTTAAACTCTTCATTCTTTTAACTAAACTAAAACGAATTTTTGTTTTGAATTTCAATGCATTCAGTTTTTCAGAATATGTTTCTTTTTTCAACAATTGTGTTGTCATTTTATAATTGTCTTTAATGCTTATAAACTCCAGGAACGGGGTCAATCGGATGAGGATATTTGAGAATTCAAAGGAATTATTACAGCATCTCGAACCTCCTACTAATTATTTATAAATTGTTAAATCTATGTCCTATAAAACCTCATTATAGGCCATGAAGATCCTTATTATGTGAAAGAATACTCTGGTTGAAACAATTAAACTGTAGTCAATTTCATTCTGATGTTAGAGTTTCTAGTTGGTAAAAGTGGGAGAAGTGTTCTAGCATATTGTTGCCATTCTAGTTGTGCATCTCTCCTGATTGACATCTTATCGTACTCATACGAGGCAACATTCATTCACTCATTACTCTCCACACGAAAAACTATCTCGGTTCAATTGCACATACAGATACATTGAAAATGTTCTTTCGTAAATAATTCAAACTTTCAGAATTACCTCGGCCATATGTATCCCGCTGAACTCAAGGACTTGACAGAGAGCTACATATCTGCTTCATACCTCGATCTAATCTTGTTTTTCGACAAGGATGTCCAGTTACACACCTGCCATTATGACAGACGTGACGATTATGATTATTATTCTCGGGAATAATGAGGGCCTTGCAGAATTTGTTATACGAATTATTTTTCAGATATGTATAAATATGAAGGAGGTGTTGAAGTGCTTTGAGTTTTATAAAACCTTAGTCATGAGCGACATTTCATGATTACTTAAACAACGTGCATACAATAAATTAAAATAAATGACGAGGAGTTCAAACCAGTGATAATCGCGATCACCTTCATGCGTTGAACGCATTACATAGACATGGCGAAAACTCTCAAGATAAATAAATCACCACGAAATGTACTACATTTTCGTAGCAGAACAATTATCACAGATTGTAGCATAACAATGTTCCAAAATGTTTATAAGTTTTAGTTATATCAATGAAAATACTTATGATTTATAATTTAAATGTCAATTATACATACGACCTTTGTATTTAATATTCAACACCTTTGGTATGTACTTGTTCATGTTTGCTTCAGAGAATTTAATTATTTAAGTGCGTTTGTTTTATATCTATGCTTTTTATTTGGTTTGAGGTTGGGGGTACCTGATATAACATCTGATCTCCTAAGGTCTATAAAAATCTTGGTACCGTGGTGTGTGTAATAAAAGTCTAGGTACCGTGGTGTGTGTTATAAAAGTCTAGGTACCGTTGAGTGTGTCATAAAAGTCTAGGTACCGTCGTGTGGGTCATAAAGTCTAGATACCGTTGAGTGTGTCATAAAAGTCTAGGTACCGTCGTGTGGGTCATAAAGTCTAGGTACCGTTGAGTGTGTCATAAAAGTCTAGGTACCGTCGTGTGGGTCATAAAGTCTAGGTTCCGTGGTGTGTGTCATAATAGTCTAAGTACCGTGGTGTGCGTTATAAATGTCTTGGTACCGTGGACCGTGGTGTGTGTCATAATAGTCTAGGTACCGTGGTGTGTGTTATAAAAGTTTAGGTACCGTCGTGTGGGTCATAATAGTCTAGGTACCGTGGTGTGTATTATAAATGTCTTGGTACCGTCGTGTGTGTCATAATAGTCTAGGTACCGTGGTGTGTGTTATAAAAGTCTAGGTACGGTGGTGTGTGTCATGATAGTCTACGTATCGTGGTGTGTGTCATAATAGTCTAGGTACCGTTGTGTGGGTCATAATAGTCTAGGTACCGTGGTGTGTGTTATAAAAGTCTAGGTTGGGTGGTGTGTGTCATAATAGTCTACATATCGTGGTGTGTGTCATAATAGTCTACGTATCGTGGTGTGTGTCATAATAGTCTAGGTACCGTGGTGTGTCATTAAAGTCTATGCACCGTGATGTTTGTCATGAACGCTGCACTGGCAACACATCATTCCTTTCGTGCTTTACATTAATTGCAGACAATCTTCTGGAATTTATGAAATATATATGATACTTTCAACTCTGTAAGGATTAATGCGAGCAGGTGTGTACATAAATATTTGTAGACATTTTCATGGAAATTTTAAGAAAATTCATCAATTTATCACTATCCAGAAGTCCTAGATACATATAGATGACAGTAGTGATAGGACACACACAGGTGTTAAATACATAACTCCAAACTTGAAACGAATATCAAAGCTATTCACAAAATAGTACAGCTTATAAAATATGTATTTTTCATCAATAATTAAAATTTGATCTATTTTAATATCATTCAATATCATGTAACAATACAAACTCAAAGTTATTATACATTAACATGAAATGGATTTCCTGATATTCATGGCAGCAAAAAGATATTGTATATATCATGCATTCTTCTGGACAGGTAAATTAGTAAATAGACACACAGGGCGATATCACCAATGTCCGTATCATACCTGCATATACATTTACATGTCACACTAATCTAACCTGTGTGATGTTAGCATGCAATATGGTAATGATTGTCTGTCTTCATACGTCATAGTTTCGTGTAGTCCTACATCACAGTAAAGAATTGCAAACGTCCGTTTATCAGCCCACCGGTATATCATATATGAAATTCCCCAGCAAGTCAGACCCTGAAGTCGCTCAGTACGCTAGAACCTGAAGTGCTCCACTTCGGTAATGCATCAATGAATACTATCACTATTAGTTAAAGACACCGTAAATATCACTGCTTCATTATTCTACCACAATGATATGCATACTTCCTACAAACCGCTTAAACAGTTCTAGAATATCATTCATTAGATTGATATCGAGCACTACAGTATTAGGGGGAGTATCAGGAGGTAACGTGGCTTTTCCGCTTTCAATGTCGGCTTTCTTTATCCTAGGTGCTACAAATAAAGTTTTAAATATTTGTAATCCGCTGTCGTGGAAACGTTTCAATGCCATGCGATTTTTCAAGTTAGCTTTTTCTTCCAAATTTTGTGACTCCTCGATAAGTTCTGCTAAAGATTTTTCCGTCTCTTGATCATCAGTCTTGGGTTCTTCCCCAGATTTAGTCTCAGGTTTTATGTTTCCCTGTAAAATATCTTCCAAACTTGTCGCCAAACTCTTTTTCTCATCTCCTAGAGAGTTTTCCGTGTGCTCTAGTAAATCGGCAAGAGATTTAACGACTCTCTCGTTGTCAGCTTCTAAAATGGTCTGCAAGGTATGTTGCGATGTAGTAGATGGTTTCATAGTTGTTGTTTTCAATATATCTATCTTTTTAGTAAACTGCAACACGTAATTTAGAGTAAGAGATTTCGGAATTTTTTTTATGGTATTACTTCGTAATGTTGTCGTTTCTATCCGAGGTTTTGGGGTTTCAGTTACCGATTGCTGTGTTATCTCGTCAAGTCTATTAGCCAGGAGGAGTGAGAGCAGGGATGTTGCCGTAGTCGGTGTTACTGCAGGGGATGGTGTTGTGGTGTTAATCTGTATGGTCGACAATCTATTACTAGACTCTTGTAATGTGTCTTTCTTCGCTAAATTTTCTACTTTCGTCATTTTATTGGAAGTGGTCAACTTTTCCATATTGTCTAAGTGAATACTATCGAAGTCATGTTTTCCTTCAGTGTTGCTGATATCTTTGTTTTGTGCAATCTCCCTCTGTATATCCTTCCTTGGCTGGTTTTCATTCTTTTCTTTTGATGTTAAGACATCGATGTCAACACCTGGTTCGATAACGCCTCTGTGTATTTCAGATTCTGATGCAGCAACAGTTGCTACAGAGATATTTTGTTTCGAGTTTGACCGTACATTCTTGTGATCTTTTAGGGGTTTACGGAATGATTTTTTATCTTTTCCCAATAAGCTAGGTTTACTTTCATGTGCATTTCTGTCAGCATTTTTCATTAATATAAGTCGATCTCGTTCCCATTCCATCATGTTTTCTTCTATCATTCCTATTTCTTCTTTGAATAGGTTCAGTGAGTTTTTAAGCCAGGGATTTTCGATTCCTGTACTACCTGATATCAATCTACGCTGTTTAAGCAGTTCCTCGCTTTTTCGATCTTGTGGGTCAAAGAATATCTTGACTCTGTCTGTTGTCTGAGAGGAAAGACCAGCAGGATGATTGAGATTGTCTGCAGTCAGAGGTGTTGTAGTTAATGACAGTAATGCTGGTACTTTTTCGTCATCGTCATTTTTCTGTATTTTTTCGACATTTATTATATGTTCTTCGTTTTCATTGGTTCTGTTCAAAGGAAAATTCACCATTTCTTTGTTGTTCCACGATTTTGTGATAGTTAATTCGTCTTTAGAGTCCAAGGTTTTTGTCAATATGGTGTCGTCTACTTCGTCAGAAGATGGGGGAGGAGGAGGAGGTGGCAAATCCAGGAAATCGTATGCATCCTGGTCTGATAATAACACCGTATTCGAATCGTGGTCTTTTCTTTCAAAATGAACTTTCTCATTTTTGAAGTCAGCATCGTTCAAGTCATGTGTAGACACTCGCTTCGTGTGATGTGCAGTCTCTTCAACACTTTTTGTATCGTCTCGTACTAAGTCGTCACTATTCGCTTTCAGAAATGGGTTTGATAAAATCAGTGTTGGGTAGGTTGCAATGTTTTGATCAATAACCTTAATCGTTGTGCTTTCAATGTCATCATTTCTGTGTCTCATTGTTGTATTTTCATTGTCATCTTTCCTATTTGTCATCGTTATTCTTTCATTTTCATCCGTTCTACTTCTGGAAGTGATACTTTTACTGTCATTCTTCATCAGCATTATTTGCCTCTCACTATGATTCTGCCCGCTTCTTATTGTTGTATTTCCACTGTCATCCCCCCTTATTCTTAATGTTGAGCTTTCATCATTATTCTCCCTGTTTCTCGTCATTGAAGCCATACTCTGCAGACCAATAATCATGTCGTCGGCGGGGCCGACTGATGTCTTTAACTTGGTATTATCTGTACGAGTTTTATTTTTTCTTTGACTTATATTACTTGGTGTTGAAATGTGGTCGTCGCGTTTGATGTCGTTGTTCTTTTGATACGGAACTAAAACACTTCCATCTTGTATACTTTTAATATTCATGTTATTGGCTATTGAGACACTAGCATCTGAATAGGTACTACCATTCAATATTGTCGGTAAAGTGGAAAAACCATAAATACCTTGTTTAAATGATATGTCATGTGGATACGGTGGTTTAGGCAAATAAGAGAAACCACTTTCATTTTCTTCTCTTATATTACTGTTATTGTGGATGTTTTTGGCTTTATTTTCCATACTTACTCTGTCCAGTTCGGTAATTAATGCGTCTATGTCTATAAATGTGGATTCAATCTTTGAACTAGGTGTAATTACTTTGTTTGACACGTGCATTTGATTGACACTTTCCGTTGCATTTGTCGGAGAATTATCATCGTCCCTTTCAGCAGATTCCTTCCTTTTTCCCTTACTGGACACTACCCTTTGTTGTTGCGCATTACCGGATACTGTATTGTTAGCAATGCCCTGTTGTAACGTTCTGTTGGGCTGAGGGAAGAACACTGTGCGTCCTCCAGGTGTGAGTTTATTACGTGCATGGTACTTGATTTTTGTACTTTGTGTGTCCACATGCTCGGATACCATAGCTTTGACAACCGAATCCATGTCGTCGGGAAACACTGTGGGAGGCACAAAAGTATGATTGTCGTGTGGGTGTATATACACCTTTATTTTGCTCTTTGTATGATTTATAGGTTTATCTAATTCTAAAAGAATCTCATCGATATTAGAGGATTGCCTTCCTTTCTTAAATTTACCTTTCACATATTTCGATATGTTTGACTTTGATGTTTTACCTCTATTGAATTTTTTCGTGGTTGCTTCCTTTGTAACGGTTGTTGGAATAACAAAGTTATTAGTTCTGGATTTTAAATACAAGTGCATCTTAGTGACAGGTTTGGGTGTGGTGCCTGGATACTTCTCCAACTTATTGAGGAGTTGCATAGTTTCGTTATGGTCAATGTTATGCGAATATAACAAGCCAGCGATAAAGAATTGTTTCTTTACATTATATATAGACATGGTAGTATCCTTGATGTTATTCTTACACTCACATTTGTCAGCCGGGCAGTTGTTTTCGCAACATTCTCTCCAGCACCACGACTCCATCTGAGTCCCTGCTTTTTCTCCTGTGCTCTTACACGGATTTACAAATTCTATGTCAGGACAGCCACAGTAACATCGACACGGAGGACAGTTACCTAATTTACAATTCTCATCACACCAATCGTCCATTTTAGGATAATGTTTCCACATCGGTAACGCGTAACATCGGTCACATGTTCTGGTCAAGTTGTGAGGAAGTTTCTCTACATCTACATACTTCCTTATAGGGACGTGGTGACCATGACCATGTGCGTCATCGGAGTCATCTCCGTCTATTCTCTGCAACTGGTTTTGTGCCAAGGATCGAGTACCATAACCGATGGATATGTCGGCGCAGTTGATGAATTGTTCCTGGGGACCACATCCTCTGCATGCTGTACCGTTGGCAGATACTCCCCAGAAATTACCTGAAAAACGATCAGAATTGCTGATGTGAATAACGAATATATAGTGAGAATGCATTCACAGTATTTCAGGCCCAAACAGATACATGGTCTACCTTAATGCGTAAATAGTAATAGATTTTATTTACAGCTGTATTCTCCGTTCCATTTTTTACGAATTGTCACGAGAATCAC